>JAGTTL010001087.1:0-18000 GCA_036851935.1 Coregonus suidteri
TCCTTCTAAATTTAAAATTCACACCATTTTGTCCAAAATGAACACCCCCTGGCAAAATTATGTAAAAAAAGTTGGTTGGGGGATATTTTAATTTAAAGGGCACAGAGATGAAGAGAAAAGGGGGGGCTACTTTTCCCTTTCCCAAATAAGAAAAAAGAGGAAAACATGGTTTTCAGGAAAAAATACCTTGTTACATTTTGATAGTACCGGGCTAAAAAAATTTCAAAAGAATTTAAAAACCCCCAATTTTCACCCCACTTGCCTTCCCTTTAGCAATTTGGCCAAAAATGTTGATGGACAAAGTTTAATGTTTTTTTAAATTCCAAAAATTGATTTTAAAATTATCCTCTTATAAAATTTTTTTTCATCACCCAAAAGGAAAACCTTTAAGGGATTGTTTGGGTTTTTTTTCCCCTTGACTTTTTCCCACAGGTGCTTGAGTGTCAAAAAAGGGCAAATTTTAGTCAAACCCCAAAAACATTACCTTTGGATGGGTTGAAAGATTATTGCATAGGAAATTAATTAAACAGTCCTTTTTCCCTTTTTTTTAGATAGTCCCCGAAGTACAAGGGTTTTGATAAATAACGATTAAAATTCTCATCAGTTGATACATATTTTAATGTAAAGTAGATCGTCTGTAGAAACCCTCCAAATAATCTCAACTTTGTTTTCACTTTATTTTTGGGAAAACAGTAAATACACACTGTGTGTGCGGGGTTTTTTGTTTGTATGAGAAATGTGGGGGTGTAAGATGGAAGGGGGAAGGGGTTTTAAAATTTTGGTCCCCCATTGTGGTTCCCCTTAAAAAAGTCTGTTTGGGGGGGAAAAGGGCCTTTTCCGGGAACAAGCACACACCTAATTTTGGGGATTAATTAATTACCCCGGGTTTTTTTTTTTAAATTTTATTTATGTTTTTCCCCTGGCCCCCCCAAGGCCCCCCTGATTTCCCCATTTTATTTTATAGGGGAACATTCATAAAACAGGAGCTGGCCCCCTCAGTGCCTGCACCCTTCCCGGTCAATAAATTTTCCTTTAACCACCCCCCCATTATTAATACCTGTTTGGGTTTTTTTCCTCCCCCATGAAAATGCTTGAGGGGGAACCTGTCTGAAACGTTTGGAAAGAATAAATTTTGGGTTAATTTTGTTTTTTCCAATTTTGGGGGGATATGTGTGACAAAGACTGGGGCAATTTTCAGGACAGAGCAATTCCAGAAATTGATTCCAACTTCAGTGTTAGCATTTTTCCCAGGTCTTCGCCCCTACAAAAAAAAGGAAATTTAGGGACCATACAATTGGAAAAATTTCAAATGTTGATTAAATTAGGGTTTCAGTCCCAAAAATGTATTTTTTTTCTGATCAATTTGAGTGGGGTTTGGGTTATATTCTCTTTTTGTCTGTTTTTTTTTCCCCTATCTTTGTTCCCTTTATGTAATAAAAGCAAAGTCTGTAGAGCCGGTGTGTGAAACCCAATTGCATAATTACCAGAAATTTTCTTCATCCTCAACCCCAGTTTTTTTATGGTCAGACTGAAGGCCCTTAAGTGGTGGGGGAACATTTTTTTACACCACATTGAAAACCATTTTCTACATAGCCTTTGGGGGAGAGGAAAGGGTCCTAAAAATCATGGGGCTATTTTCTATTTTTCCCTTTTTACCTGGCTTGTTAAAGGAAAATATAAGTAGAATGTTTTTTTGGAGTCCCTTTCGAGGTCAGCCAGCTGCCAACTACAAATTTTTCATACCGGGAAAATGGGAAAATAAAGAATTAAGCCTTCCCCGAATGGCAATGGGAAAAAACCATAATAAGGGGTTAGATTGAGGAGGCCCGGGGTTCCCCCGGCTTTTATGACCGTGTTTTTCAGAGTAAGGGGTGAATACGAAGTACTTTTACCACAAAATGCAAACAATCAGGGGTGCACTTTCTAAAAAAGCTAAACCCCGGCCAAACCCAAACCCACACCCGGAAACCCGGGTTTAGGGCCTGACCTAAAATAAAATCCCGTATATGCCTTTAGCAATGCTTTTTAAACCAAAGGGAACTTTACAGTCAACTGCCTACATTTTTTCATACAGGTGGGCCTGGGAATTGAAAAAACCCCCTATCCCCGGTATTGCCAAACACCCCCCGCTCTACCAAATGAGCTATAGAGGACTCACGCAAATTGGGTTTGACCCTTCCCAAACAAGATGGGGGACATGTTCCCAACCCTTTACATTGTTTTCGGGGCTCAGGGGGAGGGGCTTAGCTATATTTTTGTGTGTATCTAACATGAATAATAATATGTGGGTGTTTATCTTTGGGTGTTGGGGATAAAATCTGCAGGAATTTTTTTATTTATTAATTTTCTTATTTCATTGTCATTTCTAGCCACCAAACCAGTTTCGTCAATGCTTTGCTAAATCCAGTTAGCCAAAACTAACAACTTTTTTATTTTCGGGCCCCCCGGGCTAGGGGAAGAGGGGATTTTAAGAAAATTAAACATTTTTCAAACATTTTGTCATTAGCCCCAATTCCCATGTTAAAAAAAAAAAAATATGTCGATTTTTCCCGCATGGTTTTTCAAAACAGACCTCTTTTTCCTTTTCAAAATTTTCATTGAAAATTTTGACAAAATTTTAATTTTTCCCCCAAATAACATACCCAAAAATAAAAATTTTTTGGCACAGGTACCTAGCAGTTTTAAATTTTTGTTGGGCCCGTAACGTGAAGGTCCTGGTTCAATCACCCCAAAACCCAAAGGGGAAAAATCTGCCGATGTGCCCCTTTTTTTAGGCAGTTAAACCCCATTTCCCATGGATAAGACATTTTTCAAAAAGATAAAATGGGAAAAAACATAAAAAAGTAAGGGAAAAATCAAAAAGGGGCATGCGTTCTATAAAATTTTTTTTGCTAGTGGGTGAAACTGATTTCCCCGGAGTTTTCTTATTTTTCGTGAACTATCGAGCCACGAGTTCATTATTTCCCGAGAACTCTTAAGCCATGAGTTGATTATCCCTTTTTACCCTGGCTTATTTAACCCCATTTGCCGCTAAAAACATTTTTTTATTTTTCAGGTAGAAAAATGGGTTTAAAATCCACTGAAGTAGCTAGCAATTTTCTAATAGCTACAATAGTTTCCTTTGGGGAAACCAAAAAAACAAATTTTTTTGTTTGCTAACCAAACCATCAGTCCTAGCTTGCTATTATGAAAAAAGAATTAAACAATGCCAAAGCCTCCCCGGGGGCCATGGTCTAAGGGACAAATCGCAGTGCTAGCTGTGCCCTAGGATTTCCCGGGTTTTAAAAACCATGCTCTCCCCGTACCGGCCTGACCCGGGGGACCCATGGGGCGGCGCACAATTGGCCCAGGGGAGGGGGGGGAATGGCCCCGGGAAGGGGTAAACTCAGTTGGTAAGCATGGGGTTTGCAAAAGCCAGGGTTTTTGGGGTTTGATTTCCCCGGGGGGCCCGTATGAAAAATAAATAAAGTTTGGGGCTCACTAACTGTAAGTGCTCTGGATAAAGCGTCTGCTAAAAGACTTAATTTTTAAGAAAGTTTTCAAAACGACTTTTGCTTTCAAAAACAGCTCAAAAAAAAAAAAAAAGAACATGTAAAAATAAATATAGCAATTGAATTCGAACCTGCTGATATAATTTTTTCATTATAAAATGGGGGGTTTTGAAACCCTGAAAAGCTGATTGGGTTGAAAGCCGTGGGATTCAGGATCTTATACAAAGGGGGGTCTAATCCTTAATGGGATTGGGTTTAAAAAACCCCATTTTCCCGCTAAATCTATGACGTTTTTAAAAGCCCATTTACTCTGTTTTCCCTTTTGACTGTGCAATCCACTGTCTATCAGCCCACCCCGACCCTTGATCAACTTGATTTCCACTAAAAAAACCCTATCCCAAACAAAAATTTCATTTGTCACAAAAGCCCGAATACCAAAAGGTGGACCCCTTTCCGTGAAATGGGTTCCCTTTCAACCCTTAACCAACAATGGGAGTTTAAGAAAGAATACCCAAAAAAAATCCACCCCAAAATTTGGGAATGCAAATAGTCCTTTTGGGGAGCCCTTTGATTAATGTTTTTTGGTTTTTATGGCTTGGGGGTAAAGGTTTTAGAAGGAAACCTCTTGGCCCCAGCCTTTTGGGTCTCCCGGGACCACTTGCCGTGTTTGGGAGCAGAGGCCCCTTCCCCCTTTACTAGGGGGGCTGAGGGGCTTTGACCCTCTATGGGCCTTCCTCTTTTTTTCCGTGGTGTACGGGCCGTACGCCTAAAACCCCCTGTAGTGCCTTGCGGTCGGGGGCCGAGCAGTTTTTCCCTACCCGGCAATGATTTCCAAACCCCCCAGGATCTCTTGATGGTGCAGCTTAAAAACCTTTTTAAAGGGTTTTGAGGACCCATGTCAAAACTTAGGGGGAAAGGTTTTTTTTTTTGCCCTTTTTCCGCCCGTCCCTTGTGTGTTGGACCCTTTTTGTGTCCGACCCCCCTCCCAAACCCGCCTCCTCTCCTTGTTCGGGGCAGGCTTCGGCGGTTTTACGTCACCCGGGCCCTTTTAGCTCTGCCCGCTCCCCCTCTCATCCTTCCCCTTTTTTTTGTCTTGTTTATTTTCACACCCCCTGGTTCATATCCCCTCCTCAGTACCTTATAAATGTTCCCGTCTGCCCCCTTTTCTTTTTTTTGGATTGTTTTTTGTGGAGATTTGATTAGCCATGGAGCTCCTTGTTTTTGGATCCCCCCCCCGGGGTATTCACCCGTGTGTCTCGTTGTTTTTTTTCCCTGCGCCTGTTTCCCCACTGGTTGTTTGAAGCATTGCGCCCCCTGCTGTGTTTTTTTCAGAATAAACCTTTTTTTTCTGTGATTTTTTCCCTCCTGGGGCCTGACTCCTTCAAAACACTCACCCCAGTTTTGTTTTGTTGGTGAGTGGCCCCCAAGGGAAATTGAACCCCTCAACCTGCTCCACTACAAACCCCCCTCCATTTAGAATGGGGGCGTGCTCGTCCCCCCTTCTTTTTCCCCGTTTTCCACAATTTATCTCCTTTGTCTAGATCACGTTTTAGGGAAGGTTTTTTGTCCTGGGCCCCCCACACCAGGTCCCTGACCCCCCCTATAGGGTTTTCTCGTCATTGTCGTGAAACAGGGGCCTATCACTTTTTTTTGGGCATAGGCCCAAAATTAATGATGGGGTTGGGGTCAAAGCCCCCGGCCTGCAGTCATGAGTGAACAGGGGGTACAAGGGGACTGGGGGGGCACGCACCCTTAGGGGCCCCCCGGTTTAGGGTCCCCGGGGTTTGGGGGATGTGTTTTTTACCTACCCTTTCCCACCTGGGGGAAGGGCCCCTCAGGGAAGGGCCAGGATCCATTGCAGAGGGAGGGGTTTAGTCCCAGGGTCCTTACTTAATGGGTGAGCTTCGAGGGCACTATGGTGTTTTAATTTGAGCTGTAGTCAATTTAATTTGCATTCTCCCCCATAGGGGTTTCCTTTTGGGCAAGGTGTGAAAAGGGGGTTGGAGCCCCAATAGAATTTCATCAAACTTGGATCGTTGGGGGGGGTATGGGAAAATTGGGGGTGGGTCCCAGGGTTTCCCGGGGCAAAAGGTTTTTGAGTGAGCCCTTACCACCCTTTTAAAGTTTTTGGCTCAGAACCCTGAGTGCATGGGTCGGGAGTCTTTAGGGGAGGGGGACCTTAGTGTTCTTTTTGGGACATGGCTATGGTGGTCTGCTTGAAAAATGTTGGTATTTTCAGCTCAGACAGGGAGAGGTTTTAAAAAGTTTTGTGAAAAACCTTGCCATTTTTTCAGCGCATGCTCGGAGTAAAACGGGCCGATAATCCTTTTGGCCCTCGCCCTTGTGAATGTTGACCTGTTTAAAGGTCTTACTCACATCGGCTACAGGGGGCCGGGGTCACCGTCGCCCGGGACACTTTTCTCTCATGCAGTTTTTTAGTATTACTTTCCTCGAAATGAGCCTAGAAGTTTTTTTAGCTCGTCTGGGAGGACTCGTGTTACCCGGGAAGCTCGGGGTGCTTCCCCCTTTTTAGTCTGTAAGTTTGCAAGCCTGCCCATCTGACGGCGTTGGGCCGGTTATTTCGATTTTGATCTTTGTCCTGTTTTGACTCTTTTGGGCCCGTTTGATGGTTCGTCAAGGGCATAGGGGATTTCTTATAAGCTTCCGATCCCCCCTCCTTGAAAGCGGGACTTTGAACCCTTTTTCCCCAGTGGGGGATGTTGCCCGTAATCCATGGCATCTGGTTTTTGGGGGATTACGTACAGTCACTGTGGGGACGGGCGTCATCGATGCAAATTATTGTTAACCAGTGACGATGTGGTTTTACTCCCCAAAGCCAAACTGGAAAAATTTCCCCGGGAAAATTTCCCTCTGTGGTAGCCAAAAAAGTCCTATAGCTTTTTTTCACTTTCCTTTTAGACTAACATTTAGTTTTAATAGTATGGAGATTCGTATAAAACCCTTGCTGTCTGTCTCTCTGACATTTGCAACATTGTTTCAATATTCAAATTCGATCTCCAGCTGTCCCATACTATAGTAATGAACTGTTCGGGACGAGACAGAAATCATGAATAAATAATATGCCATTTAGCAGACGCTTTTTATCCAAAGCGACTTACAGTCTGCGTGCATACATTTTGTGTATGGGTGGTCCCGGGACCGAACCCCTACCTTGGCGTTAAAAGCGCCTTTGCTCTACCAGTTGAGCTACAGAGGACATCAGCTGGCATCATTTTTATGGATATATACAAAGATATGTCAATTTGAAAAAAGGTCATACAAAACAAAGGGCAGCTAGTTTGCAGTCTTTCCAGCTTCATTTGTTGTTGGCTAGCTCCTCTGAACAACAGTGTCCTGAAAAGAGAGCACATTTTCTATGCCAGGCGAAAACGCGCCTCATTAGCTCATTGTTCTGGGTGTATCCAAATAAATGTCACTAGAAAACAGCCTAAACAAATGCACAGCAGCTACTATTGTTATTCTGGCTGCACTTTTGACGTGACCGTAAGTTAGCCATAGTTTGCTAGCTTTGCGGAGCATGGGATAAGACGTTGCCAGCCCAGTATAGCAAAGGAACATTTAGAAAGAACAACTAGGTCGCGTCCATAGATACAGAAAAAAAAGACTGGTTTCGCGTCTCGGGAAACCAAACCGATAGAACACGCCCACGGGCTTGGGGTAGCAATCAGATTTGTGTCAGGACATATCTTGGGGAAAGGATAAAAATAGTAAATAATTAAACAAAATATATTTTTGTAAAAATTGTTATCTTTATTAAATTGTTGGAAACCCATTTGTAAAAAGTGATAACCCCCTGAACAGTGTTTGGGATATATTGGCCATTTTTTTCCCCGACCTCGCTTTTTCTGGGGCCCAAACAAAACCGTCCCAATAATCCTCCAACACCAGTTTCCCGGGGCATTATCACCACGGGTATGAAAAAGATTTATTTTTTACTGCTCTTTACGTTGGTGACCATTTTTTAAATAGCAATAAGGCCCCTTTTGGGGGTTTGTGGAAATTGGCCAAAAAAGGGAACATCCGGGCACTCCGCTTGCTCGTGCAAAACAGCCCTTAGCCGTGGTATTTTGGGCCTATACACCCTTTTGGGCCCTTTTTTCTTAATTTAGGGAAATATGCACACTCTAGAATCCCCTTAAAACCCTTAGAAACAATTTAAACACAAAGCATTAAAGCACAACATTTTGCTCACTCGAATAAATCTCTAACCATGTGTTGTGCCAAATACTTTTGTTTTGATTTGAAAAATGCCATATAAAAAGCATGTTCAGAAGGTCGGGGAAGTCAACTACTTTTAAAAAAATATTATACATGCTGATACCCCTTTTTGAAAAACAAGCTCAGTACATAGTAAAAAATTTAGAAAAAATGAAAATAAAAAACATCAAAAAATGTTATATTCTTTTCCTTTTCAAAAAAAGGGGGGGATGGGGTACTGAAATGCTTTCTAAATATAGTAACATAAAATTTTAAAACGATTTGCTATAAATTTCACCTTTTTTATAACTGAAAATACTGTATATATGATAAATTTTTGGTGACAGGAAAATTTGGCCCCTTTTCATTAACTGCGACAAAACATTTTCTACCAGGTTCCTTTGAGCGCGCATGACACCATTTGAAGTCTGCAGATCTTACAATTTCGCTTTATGCAAAAAGGGTTTTTCATCCCCTGTACCAAGAAAGTGGCCCTTTTTAAATTCTAGAAATTTTTAGTTTTATTCATTTTTAAGCTCAAAATCCGGCTGAAATATCCAATAGAACCCATGATTGCTGGATTCGCTAGACTGCCCCTTTAAAATGTGCCACCCCCCAGGCTGGGCTCCATCGCCAGATCAATAAAATCGTTTTTTTTGTCTGGTGGGCCCCGAAAATGTGACATTCACTCCCTAGCAAATTGGGGTTGAAATCTGACACTTCAAGTCACTCCACTGACAGAGGGGAGCGGAAAGCAACAGAGGGGCTTTCGGGCCTATGAGGACTGGACCCTGCGACTTTCACAGGCCCTTTGTTAACAAAATGCCTGGGAAACGGGTCCAAAACCCTAAAAAGTCCCCTTTAAAATGGGATTTAAACATCCAAATTACAGAAAGTACGGGGATCAAACACTATCATCATCGGCACTACGTATCAGAATTATCATAATTCCGATTAACATTTAAACCAGTCTTTTTTTTCCCCATATCTAACTGCCCTTGAGTTTCTGTTTCCCCTGACTGCTGGTGTTTTTTTTTTAAATAAATAAATTGCTTCTCTGCATCTTTGCTAAAATCGGGGTAAAATATTGAAGGAATGTTTTTCAAAAGTCTACCAAACCTTTCCCGCAGAAAACCCACAAAGATTTTAGAAAAGCTTCTCCCTGATTGATAGCCTGAAATGGCTTGGCCTATTTTTATTAGGTTTGGAAATTGGAACCTTCTACTGGCTACTAAACCCAACTTCAAAAAATTCTAGGTGGCTAGTAGTACGTAAAACAACAAAAATTGGGGAATTTGCTACGAGAAAGCTTTTTATTCAGGTACCTAGGAAAACAAACTAAAAGTGCACTGTTTTTTCGGGTCAAGACCTTTTCGGCAACATGAAAGGAGGGGGAGGGCATTAAAAATTTTTCTTACAAGTAGATGAGTAACATTTTTTTTTCTACTTAGCACAAAAAACACCCACACACACCACCCACACACCACACACACCAAAAATCGGCCCTATATATCACAGTGGAAGGCATATAAACACAGGTTTGAGCAACAACGCTATAATCACAACACAAGGTTAAAAATTGGCAATTTTTTTTTTTGGCTTGTTTTCTTTGCATTTGCGGTAACCCCTCCGGTGTTTTTAAAACAAAAGTTGTTAGTTTCAGAAACATTTTTTTGATTGACCATGCGTAGGCAGCAAAATGTTTTTTACTGCAAAATTTCTTTGTACTCACCCAAATGGTTTTGTATTAAACAAAGGGGTGGTTGAATTTTTTCTTCCACTGTGTCTTTTATTTCTCGGGGCCCCTTTGGCCTATATATCACTTGGGAAGGCATATAAAATAACCGGGTTTTAGACAATAAAACATTTTCACAACCATAGGGTTTAAATTGGCAAGAAACTTAAAGGGGGAACTCAAGGCTAAGTGACTGCCCTAACTAAAAGCACCACATTGGGAAATCTCCTACAGCTTGCCATAGGAGAAATTGTTTAAACCCCTGAAAAAAAGAGCCCAGCACTTTCGCAGAGATAAGGGGCGCAGGAGGGAGGATAGAATGACAGACAAGGTTTTAAACAAAAAAGGCTCTATTTTCCCTTGGTGCATCCCTGATAAACCTCCACAAGCCTTTGATGTTTCAGATGAAAGAATAGAAAAATTTTGGGTGTTCTGTTCCGCGCACCATCTGCCTTTTTTTCCTCACCTTCTGAATCACCATCTTTTATTTTTCACTCTTTTTGTCCCATGTTTTGTCATCACGTCTTAATCTGTCTGATAATTTACACAGAGAGGGGTTGTGTGTGGATGCGGCGTGCGGATGTGTGTGTCTGTGTTCTTATTTGTCTGTGTATTTTTCTCTGTTCCCTTTCATGCATACCTGTTTCAGGTATTGGTGGGATGTCAAACTCTACAAAAAGAGAGTGAGAGAAAATTCTCCTTTGATTGAATGTCAATTCATCCTCTTATCCTCCATGAGAAAAAAAATGTCGAACATACCTTGTTTCAGACACTAAAGAAAAACCCCATACCACAGAGGTCTCCCCCCATCTGGGTAAATCACAGGTGAAGCCAATCAAAAAAAAGACCCCTATTTTTAAACCCAAGTTTATTGTGGGTTTTTTGGGTATAACCTTTTAGTTCATAAGCCTTGCCCTGTGATATTAGGCCCAAGGCCGAGACAATTAAGACCGTGGCGAATAAATTTAATCACACCTTTGTTTCATTACATAAAAAAAAAAGTTTTTTTCATTTTGCAACGCCTTTTTCCAGAGCACTTACAGTTTTTGTGATGCTATACAATGGGGGGGAAAAAACCCACCCCTTTGGGGGCAAGCCCCACTTAAAATGAGGTAAGGGGCTTCACAAACCGTCCTGGGGCCCCAAAAATGAAAAACATTTGATGTAAGATTTATCAAATTAAAGTTTGCATTTTTGGGCAATAAAAAAAAACTATTTTTGAAACCCGGATTAACGCAAATTCAAAAAAACCCAAAAAAAAACCTTGTGGTATTTATTTTTGCTTTATAACCTTTGTTGTTTTTTTGCTTTTTTTAGTTTAAATTAGTTCATTTTTGACTGGAATTAGGCCCCCATTTCTCTGGGTTTCGTTGGGGGGTTTTTGTTGGGTTTGGCAGGTGAAAAACAGTTACTCATCCCTTGTAGAGAATCAATCCATCCCCCCTCTCTTTCTTTTCCGAACGGCTTGCCCCAACATTTCACAGTTTAATTTTGTTGTCCTGGGCTACCTGACTAAAACACTTGCTCGCTACCCTAACTTCCTTCATGGGAAAAGAGATTAGCCAGCTAGCAGTGGAGGCTGCTGAGGGGAGGACGGCTCACAAAAATGGCTGGAATGGAGTCAATGGAATGGTATCAACCAAGGAAACCACAGGTTTGTTATGAGCCGTACTCCCCTCAGCGGGCCTCCACTGCCAGCTAGTTAACATTAGCCTATTACATCTAGCTACATATTGAATTTCCCATCCTCTCAGGCCAGAGGCACAATGTATAAATTTTTATGGTTGGATCAGAATCGCCGTTTATAATCATTGGCCGGTACGAATAATTAAGTAAACCAAAAACCCAAAATTCTATCTCCGTCCATCCTAATTTAGAAAAGGGAAAATTTTTAGCTAGCTAGCCACCGGAGGAGGAAAACAACAAAACGAGATGCAAAAATTTCCCAAGTTTTTTTCTGTCAATGACTTGGCTTGATGTGATGTGATTGGTGTAATGCCAATCCAAAAACTGGCTTCCCTTTTTACACTTTTTTTTGGGTACGCACATCTGAAACACATGAATGTGTTGGCAACCGTTTAATGGATTAATGATCAAAAACCTTTGAAAAGGCTGGCCGTGTTCGCAAACGGGGGAGGAGAGGGGGTTGTTCGATTACGTATTAAACATCAGCAGCAGGCTAACCGCATCCCTTTCCCTTCTATAATCATGGCGAACGTGAAATCCTTGAGGAAAAAAACAGACGAGTTGCAGGCAAAGGTTAAATCATCTTCACGATTTATAGACACCCCTGTTTTATGGCTTTTAATGAGATTTGGGCTGCCGGACTCAGACAGGACCTCATCTTTGGAGTAACGATTTGGGTGTCCGTTCCGACTTGGACTGGAACAGCAGTTCGACTGTGGAAATCATCAAGGCGGCCAGAGTCTTACTGTACATCATCACTGAGGTGCAACAATCTAACTGTCGTGATAGACTACTATGTCTACCTGTATTGAACTGTACTGTCAGTGTTGGTAAGCCATTTTTATATCCCACAGAGTTTTCCCCAAATAATTAATCGAGGTCAGTTTCGTTTCAACCTAAGGCCTCACGCGAAGAATTGCTTGCTGATCATAATTTATACTGTAACACAGAAACTGCAATCTATATTTCCTGATGCCCCCATATTATTTTTTAGGACATTTTAATTCACTGTAACATGAAGAAAACTCTGAATAACTTCTACAAATTGTCACTTGTCCCAACACCCCTCAACAAGCCCCTGAAACTATGTTATGGCTCCCATCAGAGGGGCCTACAAAGTCCTACAGTGAGAGCCCCGCTCGGAGTCATCCGACCACAACACAAGTGCATCTTCTGCCTCTCTAAAGGGACTGTGCGGAAAAAGGGAGAAAGTGTCAAAAAGCGGGACGGAAAAGTTGGACCAATGAAAGCAAAATCTGGCGTTTGCAGGGCTGTTTTGACTTCACAGATTGGTTTGTGTTTCAAGACTCTAGCAACAATAGAGATTAATTCACTGATGTGGTGTGCAGTTACATCTCCTTCTGTGAAGATAAAGTGATCCCCCTAGCAAAATGTAACTATCATCCCTACAAACAAGTATTGGGTTATCAAGTCATTGAAGAGCTTCTTGTGTAGGAAGAGTACTGCTTTAAATGAGGGCCAATGTGACCGCCCTAAATATAATTTTGAACTGAAGTGAGATCAGAAAATTAAGAAGGGGCCACCTGAAATATAAGGAGACGATTGGACCATCAGTAAGCAACAAGCTTATGGCTGTGTTAGAATGGAATGAGAACTCTGGTGTGGGGCTACAAGACAAGGGAAACAGTAAATAATAAGATATATATGCCATTTAGCAGACGCTTTTATCCAAAGCGCACTTACAGTCATGCGTGCATAGATGATTACAGGTTGAGGTTTTTAACTCAAAAAACAAAGGACTGGCTGATGAGGCTAAATGTGTTTTTATCTCAGATTTTCACAATCAGAACTTTAGTGGAGAAATTACGGAGATGCCGTATGAGGAACAATTGCCTACTCCCAAGATGGAAATTTTCACATCCAGAAGTTTCACCATCCTATTCAGACAGACCAAAGTTAAAAAGAGCCCAGGAACAGATGTTAGGCCAGTGCGCCCTGACATCCTTGATGATTAAATCATTTGAGAAACTAATCAAGAATGCATGTACTGCGTCAGGTTGAGAATTCCTTGTGACCCCCTGCAGTTGACTTACATGGCCAAGCGAGAGGTGGAGGACGCCACTCTCTCCCTACTCTCCTCTACAATCACCTGGAGGGACTAAAAACACCCGCGAGGCTGCGGTTTCGATCGACTTTCTCATCGGCCTTCAATACTATCCAGTATCACATACTATCAGGAAAGCTCCCTCTTCCACTTTCCAGCTGGACGTGAGCATTGTGGGCTGATAGTGAAACCTTTTTAACCGACCCGGGTCCCAAACAAGGTGTTAGTAAATGGCATCATGTCACAAAAGCAGCTCTGGTCCTCCACCGGATCCCCGACAAAAAAAAAAAAAACAAGGTTTGCATGCTATATCCTCGTCCCTTACATACTATCTACTAATGAACGGTCGTAGCAAAATATCAAAACAGGACAACAGCATGAAAGTTTGCTGTGACTCCTGTCATCGTTCAGTCTACTACAAGGATGGAGAGTGCTGAGCGATGGGCCTTTGGCTGAGATTACTTTGTGTCATGGTGGTGAGAACTGCTCCTCCAACTGAAGGTCCTCCAAAACTAAAGATATCGGCAACTGACTTTTAGAAGGCAGCTACTGAACCCCAAACCCATGGGCCATGACATTGAGCTGGTCCGTACCTACAAGTACTGGGAATATAGTGCTGGACAACAAGTTGATGGTTTGAGGAGAACACAGATGCAATCTTTAAAAGGGGACAGCAGCCGGCTTTTTTTCTCGAGAAAGGATGAAGTCTGTTAATGTCAGCAAAGACAATGATGACTTTAAACAATGACGCTGTGAGTCCGAGAAAGCAGGTGCAGGTGAAACGTTTCATTCATACAACAACAACTGAAATGAGACAGCGAATGATGGATGCCAGGTGTGCCGTCATGATGAATACCAGGAGCGGTGGTTAGTATTCTGGCGACGTCGCACGCCGGAGGGGAGGAACATGAGTAGATGTGACAATGACACTGTTTCACGGGAGATTTATTGAATCCATGTTGATGTTCTTGATGGTGGCCTGGTTTGGCAATCTTAAATGTTTGCAACAAAAAATAGGTTTGACAGGGTGGTGGAGGCTCCTCAGAGGAGGAGAGGGAGGACCATCCCTCCTTTATCCTTTTTAGATAAAACTATACTAAATATATACACGTCACCAAAACATTTATTAAAACAGATCTACAGTAGCCTCAACATGACACTCTGTAGGGTAGAAACCATGTTGTAAGACGGAGACAGCTAGCTTCCATCCTCCTCTGGGTGACATTGTCTTCAATTACAAAACACTAGGAGGCTCATGGGTCTCACACCCTAACTAAGCTACAGCTAGCAGACACTGCCAGTGCATACACTCTGGTGAGTAGTGTGACTTCAAAGAGAGAGAACAGAAGAATAGTTTTACAGTTTTTGTACAAATTAAAGGAGAAGCAAGAGAGAAATAGAGAGAGAGATTGTAATTTTTTCTTCACTTTCAGTTTCACTACTTAGCCTAGCAACATGCAGCTAGCTAGTTTAGCTACTTGAAACACTCTGTTCAAACAGAGGGATGCTATGTTTCGCTAGGTAGGGCTATGACTTTCCAACACAACACTGGAAACTCTTTCCAAGGGTTCAAGGTCAGCTTTTGGTTTGACTAATTTATTGCCAATGGGCCTGACGGTGTAACTGCTTACTTAACTGTAGGCAACTGTAACGTTACTGGCATTATGTGTAGGCAGGTTTACGTGTTAGTTGTATTAGCTATGACTGACTATGATGTTACTTTAGCTAATATGGTGACAACGATGTAGGGCTGTATGTAGCGCTGTTTGGCTTGGAATGATTCTTATTTTTATTTTTTATTTTATTGCCAATTCTGTTGAAAAATGGAAGCGAATGGAACAAAACATGGATAAACATAACATGAATTTGGTCTAATGATTACACCCTATATCAGGCCATGTGTCCACAGTCTGTCACCCTCAAATTTGTCTCTCGACCTGTGTGACACCTACGTTGTAAGCTGTCATTCATAGGCAAGGTGTAAGGCAAACCTCATGATGGGTTATAGGGAAAATTGGATTATCATGTATCCCCTAAACCTAATCGCTGTTACATTGGAACTGGGTGAATGGAAATATGAAATGATCATTAGGCAAAAAAAAAATTGTCCTCCCTCATCTTAAACGCGCACTGACCGCCACTGGGTGGCCAGCATGGTCATCAGGTTGCAACAGGCACAGATCTCAGTGACATTCAGAAAGCAAGTTGGTGAGGAGAGCTAACAGTATCCTAGACTGTTTCTGATCACCCCCTCTTTGAGGCTTTGTTGCTTCTGCCCTCAAGTTCCTTGTCGTTTTAGATTCCCAAAACTAAATAGCAACGGATACAATAAACGATTTTATCCCCACAGCCATAAACTTTCTGAATCTGTAACATGAAATGAACTAATGACCCTCAGGAAAACTTTTACAGATCACTCGCCTGGATACAGAATCATTCGACTGGTACGGCAACTGCCACAGGCCCGCAACCACAGGGCTCTCCAGAGAGTGGTCCGGGGGCACGCTGCCTGCCCTCCAGGACAGCTACAGCACCCGAGTGTCCCAGGACGGACCAAAACGATCATTCAAGACCATCAACCCACCTTGAGCCACGGCATGTTCACCCCGCTATCATACCAGAAGGCGTAGGTCAGTACAAGTGCAATCAAGCTGGGGCCGAGAGGGGACTAGAAAAACAAAACAGCTTTCTATCTCAAGGACATCAGATAATGGTAAATAGACATCATTAGGCGGCTACAAACCCGCTTACTCAACCCTGCACCTTAGAGGCGGCTGCCCTATTTAACATAGAACTGGAATCAATGGACGCTTTAATAATGGAACACTAGTCACTTTAATACTGTTTACATACTGCTTTACTCATATGTCATCTGTATATACTGTATTCTATTCTACTGTATTTTAGACAATGCCACTCCGACATTGCTCGTCCTAATATTTATATATTTCTTAATTCCATTCTTTTACTTTTAGATTTGTGTATTGTTTGTCGAATTGTTAGATACTACGGCAATGTTGGAGCTAGGAACACAAGCATTTCGCTACACCCGCAAAGTAACACATTTACAGTACATCACTGGGGCCGCAAGCTTCCTGCCATCCAGGACCTCTATACCAGGCGGTGTCCCAAGAGGAAGGCCCTAAAAAAATTGTCAAAGACTCCAGCCCCCCTAGTCATAGACCTGTTCTCTTTGCTACCACAACGGCAAGCGACCACCCGGAGCGCCAAATCTAGGTCCAAAAGGTTTCTTAACAGCTTCTACCCCCAAGCATAAGACTCCTAATAGCTAATCATGGCCTAGCCAGACTATTTGCATTGCCCCCCCGACGCCACCTCACCCCCTCTTTTACGCTGCTGCTACTCTCTGTTTATTATCTATGCATAGTCACTTTAACTCTATCCCAAATGTACATATTACCTCAATTGTGAGGACGACCACACAATTTATTTTCATCAAATCTATAGTTTTCTACCCAAAGTTGCAATGGAAATGTTGTGATCTATTTAATAAACACAAATATGAGACCAGCAAAATGGATTAATGAGTGTGGCGGTATAGCAGGAACAACGGCATCTAGTCGGTACTTTCACACTACTTTATGGTAATAATGCAGCTTCAATTATACTGAAGAAAAAATGTAAATGCAACATTGCCACCAACATGCAACATGCAACAACAGTTCATATAAGGAAATCAGTCAATTTAAATAAATTCATTATGCCCTAATCTATGGATTTCACATGACTGGGAATAACAGATATGCATCTGTTGGTCACAGATACTTTAAAAAAGGTAGAGGGCGTGGATCAGAAAACCATTTAGTATCTGGGTGATCACCATTTGCCTCATGCAGGGTGACACATCTCCTTCCAATAGAGTTGATCAGGTTGTTGATTGTGGCCTGTGGAATGTTGTCCCACTCCCTCTTCAAGTTGCTGGATATTGGCGGGAACTGGAACACGTACGCTGTTGTACACGTTGATCCAGGGCATTCCAAATATGCTCAATGGCTGACATGTCCTGGTGGGTATGCAGGCCATGGAAGAACCTGGTGACATTTTCAGTTTCGCTCCAAGTATTGTGTACAGATTCTTGCGACATTCTTGCCGTGCATTATCATGCTGAAACATGAGGTGATGGTGGCGGATGAATGGCATGACAATGGGCCTCAGGATCTTGTCACGGTATCTCTGTGCATTCAAATTGCCATCAATAAAATGCAATTGTGTTCGTTGTCCGTAGGCTTATGCTGCCCATACCATAACCCCCCACCGCCACCATGGAGCACTCAGTTTCACAGCGTTGACATCAGCAAACCGCTCCGCCCACACTGCGCAATACAAGGTGTCTGCGGTTGTGAGGTCGGTTGGACGTACTGCCAAATTCTCTAAAACGATGTTGGAGGGGGGCTTATGGATTAGAGAAATGAACATTCAATTCCTCTGAGAATATCTCTGGTGGAACATTCCTTCAGTCAGCATTGCAATTGCATTCTCCCTCAAAACTTAAGACATCTGTGGCATTGTGTCGTGTGACAAAACTGCACATTTTAGAGTGGCCTTTTATAGTCCCCAGCACAAGGGTGGACCTGGTGTAATGATCATGCTGTTTAATCAGTTTCTTGATATGCAAACCTGTCCGGTGGATGGGATTATCTTGGCAAAGGAGAAATGCTCACTAACAGGGATGTAAAAACAAATAGTGCATAACATTTGAGAGAAATAAGCTTTTTGTTCGTATGGAACATTTTGGGGATCTTTTATTTCATTCACCTCATGAAAACACGGGACAACACTTTACA
>JAGTTL010001088.1:0-18000 GCA_036851935.1 Coregonus suidteri
GGAACATGATCAGCATGACCACTGAGGATGTAAATGATGGAAGTGTGTCTTACCCTCTCTGCTTCCTCCTCCTTGTCAAGGTGTTCACCTAATTCCTCCTCTGCTGGGCCTTTCTTATCAAGGTGTTCACCTAATACCTCCTCTGCTGGGCCTTTCTTGTCAAGGTGTTAACCTAATACCTCCTCTGCTGGGCCTTTCTTATCAAGGTGTTCACCTAATTCCTCCTCTGCTTGGCCTTTCTTGTCAAGGTGTTCACCTAATACCTCCTCTGCTGGGCCTTTCTTGTCAAGGTGTTCACCTAATACCTCCTCTGCTGGGCCTTTCTTATCAAGGTGTTCACCTAATACCTCCTCTGCTGGGCCTTTCTTGTCAAGGTGTTCACCTAATACCTCCTCTGCTGGGCCTTTCTTGTCAAGGTGTTCACCTAATGCCTCCTCTGCTGGGCCTTTCTTGTCAAGGTGTTCACCTAATACCTCCTCTGCTGGGCCTTTCTTGTCAAGGTGTTCACCTAATACCTCCTCTGCTGGGCCTTTCTTGTCAAGGTGTTCACCTAATACCTCCTCTGCTGGGCCTTTCTTATCAAGGTGTTCACCTAATACCTCCTCTCTGCTGGGCCTTTCTTGTCAAGGTGTTCACCTAATACCTCCTCTGCTGGGCCTTTCTTGTCAAGGTGTTCACCTAATGCCTCCTCTGCTGGGCCTTTCTTGTCAAGGTGTTCACCTAATACCTCCTCTGCTGGGCCTTTCTTGTCAAAGGTGTTCACCTAATACCTCCTCTGCTGGGCCTTTCTTGTCAAGGTGTTCACCTAATACCTCCTCTGCTGGGCCTTTCTTGTCAAGGTGTTCACCTAATACCTCCTCTGCTGGGCCTTTCTTGTCAAGGTGTTCACCTAATACCTCCTCTGCTGGCCCTTTCTTGTCAAGGTGTTCACCTAATACCTCCTCTGCTGGGCCTTTCTTGTCAAGGTGTTCACCGAATACCACCTCTGCTGGGCCTTTCTTATCAAGGTGTTCACCTAATACCTCCTCTGCTGGGCCTTTCTTGTCAAGGTGTTCACCTAATACCTCCTCTGCTGGGCCTTTCTTGTCAAGGTGTTCACCTAATACCTCCTCTGCTGGGCCTTTCTTGTCAAGGTGTTCACCTAATACCTCCTCTGCTGGGCCTTTCTTGTCAAGGTGTTCACCTAATACCTCCTCTCTGCTGGGCCTTTCTTGTCAAGGTGTCACCTAATACCTCCTCTGCTGGGCCTTTCTTGTCAAGGTGTTCACCTAATACCTCCTCTGCTGGGCCTTTCTTGTCAAGGTGTTCACCTAATGCCTCCTCTGCTGGGCCTTTCTTGTCAAGGTGTTCACCGAATACCACCTCTGCTGGGCCTTTCTTATCAAGGTGTTCACCTAATGCCCCTCCTCTGCTGGGCCTTTTCTTGTCAAGGTGTTCACCTAATACCTCCTCTGCTGGGCCTTTCTTGTCAAGGTGTTCACCTAATACCTCTTCTGCTGGGCCTTTCTTGTCAAGGTGTTCACCTAATACCTCCTCTGCTGGGCCTTTCTTGTCAAGGTGTTCACCTAATACCTCCTCTGCTGGGCCTTTCTTGTCAAGGTGTTCACCTAATACCTCCTCTGCTGGGCCTTTCTTATCAAGGTGTTCACCTAATACCTCCTCTGCTGGGCCTTTCTTGTCAAGGTGTTCACCTAATACCTCCTCTGCTGGGCCTTTCTTGTCAAGGTGTTCACCTAATACCTCCTCTGCTGGGCCTTTCTTGTCAAGGTGTTCACCTAATACCTCCTCTGCTGGGCCTTTCTTGTCAAGGTGTTCACCTAATACCTCCTCTGCTGGGCCTTTCTTGTCAAGGTGTTCACCTAATACCTCCTCTGCTGGGCCTTTCTTGTCAAGGTGTTCACCTAATACCTCCTCTGCTGGGCCTTTCTTGTCAAGGTGTTCACCTAATACCTCCTCTGCTGGGCCTTTCTTGTCAACGTGTTCACCAAATACCTCCTCTGCTGGGCCTTTCTTGTCAAGGTGTTCACCTAATACCTCCTCTGCTGGGCCTTTCTTGTCAACGTGTTCACCAAATACCTCCTCTGCTGGGCCATTCTTGTCAAGGTGTTCACCTAATTCCTCCTCTGCTGGGCCTTTCTTGTCAAGGTGTTCACTTAATGCCTCCTCTGCTGGGCCTAGAATGGAGGGTGAGATATAGTATTGTACATCAGCATACATGCAGAAAGTGGTTCTTATGCAGAATGAACATATGCAGAGTTTCATTGTTGTGTATTGTGTCTTTATCCTTAAAGAGCTGCATGTTGAACAACTCATCTGGTGACTGAAGCTTACAATTGAGTCATTTAGCAGACGCTCCCATCCAGAGCGTCCCACAGCTAATGCATTTATCTTACGATAGCCAGGCGAGACAACCTTATGATAGCCTGGTCGTGACCCCTCTGCCAGTAGAAATGTACATGTAGTGCTATGTATGTTATGTATTTTATTTGTTGTGCTGTTTCCTGTTTGGACCTCAGGAAGAGTAACCGCTGCCTTGGCAGCAGCTAATTGGGGATCCTAATAAAATACTAAATACTAAACACCAGAGCTGCCGGAAAGCGTGTGGCGAGACCACATTTGCTCCAGTACTTTTCAATCTGGTGTGGTCCTGCTACACCACTTTCAGAGCAGCAGCACCAACTGAGACAGTTCAACGTTTACCTGCTCTGTCGCAGTCTACCATTCTTCTTCTGTGGGTTTTATGGCGGACTACAACCCCAAAAGGTGTATTGCCGCCACCAACTGGACAGGATTGAAAAAACATCCATGCTTGATAGGAAAAAGTAACTTAATCCACCCAAATAAAAACAGTACATTGACAAAACAAAAATCAAACACAAAACTCCCACTTCTTCCTTCCTTCACATCTCCCTTCTCAGGCTCTGGGGCCTGAGAGGCTGGTACGGATTGTGACAATATTCCATGCAACTCCTCCGCTGAGAAGTCTTTCAGTCCCATGAACCACTCCGCCGCATCCACAATTATATCTATTTTCCTGGACTTCCTCTCCACCTTGGCAGTACCATTAATCACCATAGCTATAAAGGCCACAAAGTCCACCTTCTTAACCTTTAAAATATCTGGGTCCTGCTGATGTAAGGCAACCCCTGCAGCTTTCAGTGAAGGCCTATCCACCATCATGGACTCTTCAGGAGCACCATTCAACCCTGAACCCTTTTAACAGCCGCTGCATATGAAATGCTCTGGACAGCCCTGACTTTGGCCACCTCATTCTCTTTCACCCTTGTCGGGCATTCAAAAGACGTGGCTTCATGGTTCCCTCCACAATTGCAACATGTCACATTTTCATCACTTTTAAAACACATGATATGATCTTTTCCACAACTTGGACATCTCGGCTTCTCCCTTCTGCAAACACTTGAAACATGTCCAAAAGCTTTACAGTGATCACACTGCATTGGTCTTGGGATAAATGCTCTGACTCTGTAGTTTATATACCCCAACTGCACTTGAGTAGGGAGAGACTCCATATCAAAAAACAAAAGAACAGATACACTTTTTCTTCATTCACCACATGATTCATCCGACGTACATCAATCACTACAGGAATATTTTTAATCTCTGCAACATCGACTTCCCACGAGATGTCAGATGTTACCCCCTTGAGGGGTGCCCTGTTCCGAAGAGACACACGACAAGTCAAACTTCTCAAATCCGGTGAGACGCAACACACATTCCTTCTGATCCTCAGAAGTACAAACAAGTAGAAACAAGCCCGCCTCTAGTGATCCTCACAGCCTTCACTTTACCCAGCACTCTCTCCACCAGTTTGGATATCTCAAATGGATTCTCCAAGATTGGTAATCCGATCAGCTGCTCCTCATTAACAAACTGTACTCCTACAAGACACGAAGGGACATTCTCAGCACTGTACGCTACTTTGCTCCGTTGTCCATTCTTTTGGACAATAGTCCAATTCTCCTTGATTCCACCGCCATTAGATTCAAGATCCACATTGACCTTTGCGAAGCCTCAGTTCTGCAGTCTACCATTGAAAACCATTGAAGACTACAAATCGTGCTATTTGTATTTGATTATAGATGGGTTAGTTGACAGTCAGGAAAATGACGTGTGCACTTCCATGGGGCAGAAGTCAGTTTGTTGTTGTGATTCTGGATGGCCAGATGGCTAGTAACAATGACAATAAACTGCCATGTGGGGAATCGTAAGTGACTCCTTACAGCTTGTTTCATCTTGTTCTTGATACCATGTCTTGTTTTGAGGTGTTTTGACTGATTTCATGTCAATGCTAATTTGGCAAAGATTCGCTAGCTAGCTAACCAACTACTGTAATGATGTATTTGAGAGACAACAGGTGCTTATTGTGCAAATGTATATATGTTGTCAAAAGACATTGGAGACAAAATATAGCATACTTGGTGTCAACAATCTAAACCAACCCCGTCTGTTTTTCCCCATGGTTGTGCACGAGTCGGTTTTGTTGCTAAACAACCAACCCGTGTATATGATTGGCCATTCATTCAAACACCACTATGCTCCCGCAAGCCGCAACTTCTCGAGCAGTACAGCAGTTGATCCATTCACACAGCACACGCAAGCTGTCCTGAGCAAAAATAATCAATCTACTCTCTGAGTTTATTTATTTGAGGTTTAGTGATCTTCAATATTGAACATACTACCAATATGCTGGCTACTGTTGATAGTCTGCTAAAAGAAATCTACAAAAATACATTCCAGTTTTCATCTTGCCTAGCCTTCTGGAATACTTTTTTGGAACGCAGTTCGCTTAAAGGGGAAGCGTCCTATTTTGAGATGTATAAAAAAAATCTCTAAATTACAAAGATAAATGCAATGCAATTCTAAATAATAGACGACTTACATTGCTAAATTATATTAAACAGCTTTTTAATACATATCACAATAACCAAAAATATAGCTTATTAATAGCTGAATATAGAGAGAAAGCATGCCAACCTATGACCCTGTATGACCCTAATGCATTTAGAAACTACACCATGTCTGGGCCAGTAGAAATTTGGTTCAGGACAGTACATTTTTGGCCAACTGATACTCATAGCCTATGAACGTGACCCATGGTTTTAGCTGACCAGGTCATGAGGTCAGGAAAAAAAAAAAAACCCCAGGCCCCAGAAAAGATGTACACATGTACACATTTGTGACTACACTTTTGAACCTGTGGTGTGTGGGGATCTATTTTCTTATAACTAGATGTGATGCCTAGCTTAGAAAGAATACATTAATGATTAAACCTAATAGGTTTGTGCTGTACTGATATAGACTGTTTAACATAACAAGCTGTGATTCATGTGAGGAGCTGTTAGGGAGTAGGGGGAGTTAGGAACTTGTGTCTCACATACACGAACACTGCCTCTTTGTTAAACCGCGCTCAAGGACGTGTACTGCAAAAAGTGACGACTCTCTTGACAAGTTGTGATGATAACAACTTATGCCTGGCAACAGTGTGCAACAGTGAAGCGCCAAGGGGCTGGGACCAGCCTGTGCGCCAACGATAGGCTGAGTAAGTCTAAACCACACTCAGCCTCTACCCTGATAGGCCCAGCAAGGAGCGGGAACTATCACTGTCAGGGTATTTAAAGAAGAGCTTGTAATAAGGAAGTTAGTTCTCTGTCTGCCCTGCGTGGTATTTCAGTGAGCCCGTATACGAACCTTCATATTTATCATATATACATTTGCATATAATAACTTTAGCTTGAATTGAATACCTCTTGATCATGTTTTCTCTTATTCCAATACCAGATTTGAACTAACGCTATTTCTAACAGGTGAAACTTCTGCTAAACACACTACTGCTTTGGCTTTCCTGCTGCTGTATCTGCTGCATCTGTTGCTGCTGCTGTTGATTCAACATAAAGCCCTGTAGCATTGCTAACATATCTGGTGTGCTACCAGGAGTGCCAGTGCTGTGAACAGGTGTGGTGTCTCTGCCACCACCTTCACCACCTGCTGCACCTGGTGACTCCTCATCAACAGGCCTCTCCACCTCTATAACCCCACCAGTTGACCCCTCATCATCAGGGCTCTCCACCTCCATAACCCCACCTGGTGACTCCTCATCATCAGGCCTCTCCACCTCTATAACCCCACCTGGTGACTCCTCATCATCAGGCCTCTCCACCTCTATAACCCCACCTGGTGACTCCTCATCATCAGGCCTCTCCATCACTATAACCCCACCTGCTGACCCCTCATCATCAGGCCTCTCCACCTCTATAACCCCACCTGGTGACTCCTCATCATCAGGCCTCTCCACCTCTATAACCCCACCTGGTGAGGTCTCTCCTAGACTCCTCATCATCATCATAACCCCAGTGCCCTCATCTCTCTCCTCTATAACCCCACCTGGTGACTCCTCATCATCAGGTCTCTCCATCCACTCTATAACCCCACCTGCTGACCCCTCATCATCAGGCCTCTCCACCTCATAACCCCACCTGGTGACTCCTCATCATCACACCCTATAACCCCACCTGGTGACTCCTCATCATCAGGCCTCTCCACCTGACTATAACCCCACCTGGTGACCCTCATCATCAGGCCTCTCTATAACCCCACCACCACTCATCATCAGGCCATAACCCCACCCCACCTGGTGACTCCTCATCATCAGGCCTCTCCACCCTCTATAAGGCCTCTCCACCCACCTGGTGACTCCTCATCATCAGGCCTCTCCACCTCTATAACCCCACCAGTGCCTTCTCCATGACTATAACCCCCCACCTGGTCAGGACCACCTCTATAACCCCATCTGGTGCTCTCTCCATGACCTCTATAACCCCACCTGGTGACCAGGGCCTCTCATCATCAGGACCACTCTCATCACCTCCATAACCCCACCTGGTGACTCCTCATCATCAGGCCTCTCCACTCTCCATGACTAACCCCACCTGGTGACTCCTCATCATCAGGCCTCTCCACCTCTATAACCCCACCTGGTGACTCCTCATCTCATCATCAGGCCTCTCCAGGCCTCTCCATGACTATAACCCCACCTGGTGACCCCTCATTATCAGGCTTCTCCATGACTATAACCCCACCTGGTGACTCCTCATCATCAGGCCTCTCCACCTCTATAACCCACCTGGTGACTCCTCATCATCAGGCTCTCTCCACCTCTATAACCCCACCTGGTGACTCCTCATCATCAGGCCTCTCCATGACTATAACCCCACCTGGTGACCACTCATCATCAGGCTCTCCATGACTATAACCCCACCTGGTGACCCTCATCAGGCCTCTCCACCTCTATCAGTGCTCCTCCATCACTCTAACTATAACCCCACCTGGTGACATCAGGCCTCTCACCTTATAACCCCACCTGGGCTCATCATCTCCATCCATGACTATAACCCCACCTGGTGACTCCTCATCCTCATCATCAGGCCTCTCCAGGCCTCTCCTCTATAACCCCACCTGGTGACATCAGGCCCTCCATCATCTGGGCCTCTCATCACCTCTATAACCCCCCACCTGGTGACTCCTCATCATCAGGCCTCTCCATGACTATAACCCCACCTGGTGACTCCTCATCATCAGGCCTCTCCATCTATAACCCCATCAGGCCTCTCCATGACCATCACTATCAGGCCTCTATAACCCCACCTGGTGGACTCATCATCACCTGGTCATCATCAGGCCTCTCCATGACTATCAGGCTCATCTCCATGACTATAACCCCACCTGGTGACTCCTCATTATCAGGCTTCTCCTCTATCACCTGGTGACCCCTCATCATCACCTCTATAACCCCACCTGGTGTGACTCATCTCAGGCCCTCTCCATCTATCACCTGGTGACCCCCTCATCCAGGCCTCTCCATGATAACCCCACCTGGTGAGGCCTCTCCATCACTATCATCATCAGGCCTCTCCATGACTATAACCCCACCTGGTGACTCCTCATCATCAGGCCTCTCCATGACTATAACCCCACCTGGTGAATCCCTCTCCACCTCATACCTGGCCTCTCCTCATCATCAGGCCTCTCCATAATAACCCCACCTGGTGACCCCTCATCATCACCTGGTGCCTCTCAGGCTTCTCCATGACTATAACCCCACCTGGTGACTCCTCATCATCAGGCCTCTCCACCTCTATAACCCCACCTGGTGACCCCTCATCATCAGGCCTCTCCATGACTATAACCCCACCTGGTGACTCCTCATCATCAGGCCTCTCCATCACTATAACCCCACCTGGTGACCCCTCATCATCAGGGCCTCCCCATGACTATAACCCCTGCCTGATGACCCCTCATCATCAGGCCTCTCCATGACTATAACCCCACCCCAGGTGACCCCTCATCATCATCATCACCTGGGCCTCTCCAGGACTATAACCCCACCTGGTGACTCCTCATCTATAACCCCAGGCCTCTCCACCTCTATATAACCCACCTGGTGACTCCTCATCATCAGGCCTCTCCATGACTATAACACCCTATAACCTGGTGACTCCTCATCATCAGGACTCCTCTCCATCACTATCACTAACCCCACCTGGTGACCCCTCATCATCAGGCCTCTCCATCACTATAACCCCACCTGGTGGGGAATCCCAACACCTAAAGGTGGACGGGCTGCAGCAGTCTTCTAAAGAAAACATGTTTTTCAGAGTTTGTCAAAGTAAAGTAATAAACATTGTTAGTGGTTTATTCTCACAACAAATACAATTAGTGTTGGTTGATCATTCACTCAAGACAGCTGGGCAAAGATACATCAACATGTATTCTGTTTCAAAGTATAAAATACCCTCCAACAAATTATCAACAGGATCAAAGTACTGATGGGAAACTGAGGCTTTCTGAAGGCTGTGGAGCTTTACATCACGCTTCCCTTTTTTGCCTTCAAGTTGACTATTTAAAAAAAGAAAAATAATCTATGGCATTATTTAGGATGCGTAAGACAGAAGCTTATACTATACTAAATAAAACAAATTATGCAGAAAGTGTGGTTTCACATGAAAAAAAAATCTGAAATATTTAGCCTTTGACAGGATTGGACCTCATACCCTTATGTACCTGAATGTTCCATAGTTCCCTACTCTACCTACTAAGCTACCAGTCAGGCAAAACTACATGTAGAAAATCCTAACTATATGTGTAAGTATGGTGTCCAATAGAGGTTGGTGTTTGAATGTAGCTTAGAATCGGAGAAAGCACCAGAACCATGGTGAAATCAGTGGGATCTCGCATTTTGCAACACTGTGTGAAAAGCATGTGATCAAACGATGCTTCAGACGTCATTGATGACATACTTCTGATAAAGTGATACACGCATCCGCACACTGCATCGAAGTTAGCTGCTTAGCGATTACGAGACACATGTGTCAGAGCTCCAGTAGTAAACGTAACATCACTAATTTCCAGTGTGTGAGTGACTCCAATTTTTGGCCAGTACATGCTCTGATTGTATGTTTAGTGTACAGACACCGGGGACAGGCCCGACGCAGCTGCGAGAGGCTATACCCAACGCTACAACCCAGCAGGCTCGTCGTCGACAGAGAAACAGCCCAGCAAGCAGCAACCGAAAACCGAGACAGGCTGCCAAGAGCTCAACTCATTCAACGCTTTCTATAGCACTACTAAAGGAAAGTGCTTATTCCTCAACAAGCTCTGTCTCGCTGCAGAATTAGACGGTCATCCACGTTCTGCCAACGTTACATTTTGGAAGTTGCCCCAAAAGTCAAATGTCAAAGTGTTTTTGTTGCTTCTGCTGTTCTGTATCGTTCCATTTCTCCAAACGTCACATTTCAAAGTTAAGGGTTAAGTTTAGACACTCATTCTGAATGGTTAAGGCAGTGGTTCCCAAACTAGTGGTTGAGACCCTATGTGTGGTCGCCTGAAATGAAAATGGGGTCGCGGGAGAATTAAAAAAATCCTGGTATATTATATCATCTTTGTCTCTCAAAATCATTGTAATGTGGTTAACCATAACAAATCTAAATGAAAATTCATTCAATCTAAAAGTTCTAATTCAACCAGAGAGCACCCTCAGATCGTGGGAAAAGGCAGCACTTGACCGTTGCATTTGAATCATTCCCACTGTGAATGGCTAGGCCCACTATGCTATGAAACCACACACTATTGCAGAGACTTTGATATTACTGGCCGCAATTGATATGGTGAAAACAATGTGTGGGACCTGGGGAGGCACAGAAACTCACATCAATACCTTTGTCAGATAACACTGTGAAACTAAGAATTTATGCTATAACTAGCAATCAAGAGGAAACTGACTGAACTACTCAACAATTTAAAATGTTTATTTAACCGTTATTTAGCTAGGGACTCCCAATCACGGCCGGAATCGAACCAGGGGGTCTGTAGTGACACCTCAAGCACTGAGATGCAGTGCCTTAGACCGCTGCGCCACTCGGGAGCTCCGCCTTCAGCTCTCCAAATAGATGTTAGCTGTGAGGGGCGAGATGTATTGACTTCTGTTCGCTACATGTCAGGGGCTGCTATTCATGAGGACATAATTGTTCTGTCTCACGATTCCCGAGCATGAAACGATTCCCGAGCATGAAATGGCACAGGGGATGTTCAGTGTGCTGCGTGGCTATATTAACAAAAAACAGATTCCATGGGATCGAATGGTGGGCTTTTGCACAGATGGGGCTCCATCTATCACGGGACGGCGGGCAGGCCTCTGCACTCTAGTTATGAATGTGTCTCCCTCTGCCATATGGACCATTGTATGATACACCCACTAAGCTATAATGGATACACCGAGAGCAACTGGCGGCAAAAGAGCTGAGCGCGTAGAAACTCCTGAGTGGCGCAGTGGTCTAAGTAACTGTGCCACTAGAGATCCTGGTTCGAATCCAGGCTCTGTCGCAGCCGGCCGCGACCGGGAGACTCATGGGCGGCGCACAATTGGCCCAGCGTCGTCCAGGGTAGGGGAGGGAATGGCCGGCAGGGATGTAGCTCAGTTGATAGAGCATGGCGTTTGCAATGCCAGGGTTGTGGGTTTGATTCCCACGGGGGGCCAGTATTAAAAAAAATATGTATTCACTAACTGTAAGTCGCTCTGGATAAGAGCGTCTGCTAAATGACGTAAATGTAAATGTAGAACTCAGAGATATGCAGCAGGTAACTTTGATTGTAAACTACATCGCGCATGCCTGTTCGCAAAACTTTGTGGAGATATGGGATCAGAGCATGATAATGTTCTTTTCACACCAGGCTTGGTGGTTATCAAGGGGTAGTGTTGGAACAATTTTTCAAATTGAGACAGGAACTGTTATTCGCAATGGATATAAAAAACAGATGTCGTGTATTGAGATTATGACGTTGTTAATGTTTTAAGTGGAATCAGAGAGAATGTTAATTTTAGTAGCAAGAGGGAATGTTTTATGATCTTATTTGAAATGTGGTGTTTGGAGGGTGACGCCCCAGGGGAGACTGGTGATTGGCCAGAAGAGGGAGCCCCCGTCTCCTTGCATTGTTTATAAATAGGACCTAAACGGAGGAGAAGTCAGGAAGCAGTTATTATAATTAGATGATGCTCCTCCAGACAACGCGGGTCTGTAAGTTATGCTGTAACCTCGTGATATTGAATAAAAGCCTCTAAAACACGGTGCAGCCTAAAGCAGACTCTTTGTTGACAGCAATAATTGCCAGCATGCTCCCGATACGACAAATGGCACCCCAGATGGGACTGGTCTGCACCTCTCCTTTGCTCATTTGTAGCCGCCAAGCTAACTCCGGTCTGAAGTCATGACCAGGCAGGGGTGAGTGTTCCTCACAGCTTGGTTTGGGTACTGCTTGTGTACACTGGAGGGTGTACCAGATGTGCCTCGGGCGTTATTGCTGTCGATTAGGGTCTGTAACAATATTCTAGAATATAAATCCATTGGTAAGCGGCAGTTAATTGGATTTTTTAGAGGACAAAACGGTAGGAATAAGTCAGATTATGGGAAGTGTACAATTAAAACGGATATGCGCATACATTAGAGCACTGTACCGCTTAAGACCCAGGATGTGGGCCATTTAGAAAATGACAGGCCGGCAAATCCGGTTGCACGATAGAATGTGCAGTCGGTGAGTTTGAAAGAACTCGGTTTTATGGGATTTATCTGATTGTGATTATGATTCGACTCTCGTCCGACGGGGGGTTTGATTGGGTTTAATTTCTCGGTGTAATGCTCATTTTAACCACAGTAGCACAAAATGGTAGGATAATATGTGAAATGAATAAGGGCAGTGCAGGATATTTTATTTGTGTGGTAGGCCGCAGTTAGCTAAAGGCTAGGGCTAATGACAAAGAGGCTAAGGCTAAAGGCTAATTGTGTGGCGTGGTACATGATAACGGATATCCTTAGAAACTCCATTGCGATGGATTAAAGTCTCTTAAATTTGTCTATGTGTGTAAGTCAGGTTATATGTTTTGTGAGCGCTGTTAAATGTTGTTTGACTATGAGGTGAAAACGGAGATACAGTGGGACTGTTAAACTGTTAACTCTTTAGGTTTGGGACAGAGAGAGAAAATTGTCCTTCCATGGTAAAATTGTATTGAGGAATGGTTTTGCGCATGCGTTTAATTTTGCGACACTACACTACAGAAAGGGGGAGTTTATGGCACGAGATTAGGGCACGTTTTGGTTTACGGCACTAAACTACACCACGAGGGTATGCTAAAACTACAACAAAGGGGATTGTGGGTACAGGGTCATATTTCTGCTGCGTGCTGCAGGAAGACAGAGAAATAGACACAGATATTTTAACACGAATCCTCTAGTTTAAACGGCGGGTGGTTAAAGATGAAACTTGTTTTGGGACCTATTGAATTTATAAATTAGATATATGGTAACGGATTATAATAATTTGAATTAAATTAAATGACGGATTAAAATTAAATAAAATGTTTTTGAGCGATCGATAATTATTCCTGAGTTAATTCTTAGAGCGAATGTAGAACGAACGAATATTGAATGGTTGGAAATACTCAGTGATTGCATTAACTACTAAAATGTTATTCTGTGTGTTTGTTTTTCTGTCATATGAGAGGAGCAATAGGACATACGACAGGAGACGACAGGAGAGGAGAGAGAGAGAGAGGAGGGGCTGACGTGTGCGTGACGTGACAAGGTGTGACGCAGGCAGAGGATCAGATATCAGGCTAGGTTACAAAATCTTCCAATTCGGAATATGTGATGATATGACAATTTCACATAGGCTTGGCAAACTGATTCATTAAAAATTGCATTTTGGAGGCTATGTGCATCACTGGGGTTGATTGGAGTTGTGTTGGGAGGCAAGGACTGACATTATTCTGTAAATTTAAGATAATTAGGTGCTTATAGAGCAAGGGGTTACAGGCTTTGTTTATGGGTATTGTAGTCTGAAGTTGACTGTTTGCATTTGATGGGTTGTGGTAACATAGCCACCACTAATTGATAAATTGGTGAGATAGCATATAGAAATAAAAATTGATTTTAATTATTCATAATTTTTAATTGATTTTTAATTGATTTTTTAATTGATTTTTTATTTTAATTAGAAATGGTTTTTGAATAAAACATTTAATTGATTTTTTTAATATTCATATTTTAGTTGATTTGATTTTGGGGGGGGGGGGCTATAGGCTATATAGTCTAAAATAAGATAGTTCACAATAAAGGAATATAAAAGGGTTGTTACAATGGGGCAAAAGATATCAGGACTATGAAGGTGATTACACCGGTTGATATAGTGCATAGTGGTAATCCTTTAACTAAAGTGTTGCTAGGTTATCTGGCAAGTGAAACAAAAGTTGCTCTTCATTCTCAAACAAAAATTGATAAAATATTCCAGCGATAAGATAAACAGCGGTATAGAGAAGGCGACAGATAAACTAATGGCAGAAGTTAGTACACCTTTCTCACATACGGATTCAGCAAAAAGACCCCCACCTTATGAGAAGGAAGGAGAGCTTAGGGATGTTTATCCTCAGCTTCCGGTGATCATCCAGGAGGGTGATTATTGCATCAGAGATGAAGATGAACAAATAATAGAGAGACGACAAGCAGAAACGACGATAAAGGTGAATCCAAAACTCCAAGATCCAGAAGAAAATGAGATGTCTGGAAGAAAAGAGGGAGGTTAAGGAGGATGGAACTTGAAGGAGATGAGGATGATGAAGATGAGAGTGATTGAGAAGAGGTCACTCTGGGATCAGAAGGAAGTTGGCAAGAGAGGAAAGAAGAAGGATACAAGAGCAAAGATGAAGGAAAGGATCCCAAGAATTGAAGGAGGAGAATAAGACAGTGAGGCCAAAGGAAAGGTCACGGGTAAGAAGATGATGGAAGATGATATTTCGAGGACAGAACTTAGAAGATAACCTTTTGAAGAATACTGATATGTCAACGGCGAGAAGAACAGGACGAAGAAACTCTCAAATGCAACTTACAACTGGTGGAGAGGAAGGAGAAGAGAAGCGTTGGTTATGAAGAATCAGAGTGAACCAAATCAACAATCACTGTTACAGCTTCAACTGAACAATATCAAATACAATTGTACCAGTCAAGGGGGGTACCAGGTGTTTCATATCCACAGCCAATTTCTGGACAGACACAGAATTGGAGAGGAAGAGCAGAAGACTGTTAGAAATATGGACAGGTTGGTCACTTTGCCTGGTGATGAAGATGCGCCAGGAAGAAACAGAGGAAGATAAAGGAGCAAGTGAAGATCACCTGTTAGTGCCTAGAAGATATTAAGGGGGGGGGGGGGTGTTAGCTGATAGCACCGATTAGAGAAGAACAAAAATATCCAACAATTGAAGTAAAAACAGAGGACTATGATAGTGAATAGTGGGAAAATGTATCTGTGTTCAGCCTAAAGAGGTTAAACATCTCACTATGTAAAATTAACTAATTAGGATAGCGATGGAGGTAGTAAAACAGCTACGCTTAAGGAACCAATTGAGCTAGGCTATAAGAATCAAAGAGAAATTAAAATAGACATACTAATATTAGAGGGTTTTTGGGAATCATTTGCTTAAAAAGATAATATCATAGGAAGGATGATAATATATTAGATTGCCTATTAGACAATCTGTCTGAAACATAAAGTTAGAAGGGGTGACTGTTATTCTGGGTTACATTCTTACACCAAGAGATTTCGGCTAGCTAGGCTAAAAGGTGTTTAGTCGGTTTTGCCAAGTCTGTGTGAAGAAGTCAGAAGCAGGTGGGGAATTTCCCAATCACGTATTTTAAGAATTGGTGGTGAAGGAATTTTGTGAATAAATCAGTGGAAAAGGTTTTTAAGGGTTAGGAGAGAAGATTAGATTAAAATAAGTTAGGAGAACTAGGGTTGAAGGAACTCTAAGACAGTAAGCTAAGTTTCAAAGTTAATAGTAAGAGAGAGAACAGTGATGGATATTTTTAGAGTTTAGTGGGAAGATATGGTAGGAGTTTAGATCTGTTAGGAGCAGATGCATTGAGAAAGTATGCGTTGCGGAATGATAAGAGAAGATTGAGGGTGATTGAGTATCTATATTTACAGTTTCCAGCAGGAAGATCAAGGTAATTATAGGTGTATTTGTTATAATCAGAAGTTTGAAAGTTTAGAGGTAGGACTGAGAGTGGGGAAAAAGTGACACTAGTGGTGATGGATGGAAGTACAAGTAAAGAGTTCAGGGCTTAGGGGAAAACTAGGGATGAAGTAACAATAAGGACATCAACACGTGAGTCTATTAAAACAACAGTGAGAAGCAATTTAACTCTTTCAACATTGATAGTTATTAAAGGCATAAATATATCGCATTTGATTATAAGGGTCCAGCACCAATTATAGGGGGAAAGAGCATTAAAATTTGTTCCGGTTAAGAATTATGGGTTAAAGGGCTATGTAATTCGTAAAGTGACGCTTATAATGGAAGATTTGAAGTCTGCAGAAGTTTCCACAGTCACCGAGGGAGTTCAGGATAAGTTTATTACAGTAGTCACTCCAACAGTGAATAATACACATAGGATATTGGTAGCTTTCCCACTAGAAGGAATTAAGGGTGTTAATTCATCAACTAAATCAACGACGTTAATGGTAACTTTGGAAAGAAATTAATGACTCAGGGGTTTATGTCACGGATGGAGAGTGCTGTCAATGATAGTACAAATGGGGTTAAAATAGGAGAGCAGATAGTAATAGAGAGAATATAGATTCATCATGGAGCTGCAGGATGAGGTCTTTGATTTTGATGACAGACAAGGAGAGGTATCTGATCAGTGCCGCTCGTTCTTCTGTTGTGGAAATTAGAGATAGATTAACTCATTCTGTAAGATCAGTGAGGAATCTTGAGGGTCCATGTCTGTTGAGAATTCCAGCACCAAACATGTTAGACGGTCGCGCGGCCTCTATCAAGTATGGGTCAGTCTTATGCTTTGTCATGACTGTGGTATCAGCAACAGTCATTGACAGATAAAATAATGTTGTTGTCAGAACAGTGGTTTAAGCCTAGGTTTAGGTATTCTTGGTTAAATGAATTACCCTATGGGTATTTGTAGATGGTAAGGAAAGTCAGGTAACAGCGAACACTGATGCATTTGGAGGTGAAACATTGAGGGCTAAAAATTGTTTTTGTTCTAATAAAACATATGATGTAAGGGGTATGTTTATGGGAATATCAGATTTGGGATGAGTATATGATAACTTTGGCTATGCATGACCTTAAGGGTAGTAATGAGAAATATCATGTTACTTTTTATGTACCAGTTAGTAAGAAAAGCAGGACTTTGATGGTTAAAAGATTAGCTTTTGACTGACAATGTAACTATGGGGAATTTTAGAGATATTTGGTGGGTTTGTGATGATAAAGTATTATTCTTACCCTATGGAGGGATAGGATTTTGTTACGTGTTAACGTTGAAGCTTCCATATGAGGTTTCTACCATTAAAGGAGGGGTGTCACCGAACACAGATCAATCTGAAACTAGAGTTCAAAATAGGATGAAAAGGGACATGTGATAGGCTTCAAGCCTATCATTGAAGTATAAGTCTAAGGGAGAAGGGGGGACTTTTTCCATGGTATGGTGTAACATTTGGGAAGATCATATTGATAAATATTAGTTATACTTTGAGTCCAGATAGTTCAGATAATATCACTGGGGTTATAGATGCATTGAAGAAAATAGGGGATGCATTTGGTAGATCTGGTTGCAAGATCAGTTAGGCCAGTAGGGGCAGTGATGGGGTTACATTTTAATGGCAGCTTTGATAGCACTGTGTAATATGTTACTGACCTTTGAGAAAGTTATGATATTGAGATAGGTTGGAGAGTGAGGCCTGGAGACAACACTCAGATGCCGTGGTTGACTGTTCCTGATCTGGAGGAAGATGGATGGACTACTGATGGATAAATATCATTTTTTTATGAGTTGATGATTTTTCAATTTTTTTTTTCAATATTAGTGTGATTTGTAGTATGATTTATGAATCAAAGGGGGGAATGGGTTTATGTGATTCATACATCATTTATATATCATTTTTAAATTCTTAGGTGATATTGAGGTTTAATTTGAAAATGTTGTTTTGCAAAAGATACTGTTTGGTCGTTTCTTTTCTTTTCTTCCAGAAGCATTTGGGAGAACATGTGGAGATTGAAATACTCAAACAGGGACAATATGAAGGGACAATATGACTGGAGGAGATGAAACAAGGAGGGGTGTGGAAAGATTCTGATTCCATCATCAACAATCCATTGGAAGAGGAGACTACGGGGAGATGAAGTGTAGTGGACTACATTCCAGTGTCTGCAATGAAATATAGACATATTTGATGTGTAATACATAATTGTGTCATATTCTTAGGGATTAATTTTTGTAGAAGGATATTTGATGTTATTGAATACATGTGAGGATCTTAGATGTTTTTGTTTATTTCGGTGGTGTTTAGGGACAGGAGTTTAGGCAGGGAGAGGTTCACTGTAGGGTCCAATGGGTTGACCAGCCTTACAATGGATATTTA
>JAGTTL010001089.1:0-18000 GCA_036851935.1 Coregonus suidteri
CTCACCTCTCACAGTAGAATAATAGTCATCATCAGTCTAAAGCTCTTTACCTCGCCTCTCACAGTAGAATAATAGTCATCATCAGTCTAAAGCTCTTTACCTCACCTCTCACAGTAGAATAATAGTAGTCATCACCAGTCTAAAGCTCTTTACCTTCGCCTCTCACAGTAGAATAATACTCATCATCAGTCTAAAGCTCTTTACCTCGCCTCTCACAGTAGAATAATAGTCATCATCAGTCTAAAGCTCTTTACCTCACCTCTCACAGTAGAATAATAGTCATCATCAGTCTAAAGCTCTTTACCTCACCTCTCACAGTAGAATAATAGTCATCATCAGTCTAAAGCTCTTTACCTCACCTCTCACAGTAGAATAATAGTCATCATCAGTCTAAAGCTCTTTACCTCACCTCTCACAGTAGAATAATAGTCATCATCAGTCTAAAGCTCTTTACCTCGCCTCTCACAGTAGAATAATAGTCATCATCAGTCTAAAGCTCTTTACCTCGCCTCTCACAGTAGAATAATAGTCATCATCAGTCTAAAGCTCTTTACCTCACCTCTCACAGTAGAATAATAGTCATCATCAGTCTAAAGCTCTTTACCTCTCACAGTAGAATAATAGTCATCATCAGTCTAAAGCTCTTTACCTCGCCTCTCACAGTAGAATAATAGTCATCATCAGTCTAAAGCTCTTTACCTCTCACAGTAGAATAATAGTCATCATCAGTCTAAAGCTAACTTTACCTCTCACAGTAGAATAATAGTCATCATCAGTCTAAAGCTCTTTACCTCGCCTCTCACAGTAGAATAATAGTCATCATCAGTCTAAAGCTCTTTACCTCTCTCTCACAGTAGAATAATAGTCATCATCAGTCTAAAGCTCTTTACCTCGCCTCTCACAGTAGAATAATAGTCATCATCAGTCTAAAGCTCTTTACCTCACCTCTCACAGTAGAATAATAGTCATCATCAGTCTAAAGCTCTTTACCTCGCCTCTCACAGTAGAATAATAGTCATCATCAGTCTAAAGCTCTTTACCTCTCCTCTCACAGTACAATAATAGTCATCATCAGTCTAAAGCTCTTTACCTCACCTCTCACAGTAGAATAATAGTCATCATCAGTCTAAAGCTCTTTACCTCACCTCTCACAGTAGAATAATAGTCATCATCAGTCTAAAGCTCTTTACCTCTCACAGTAGAATAATAGTCATCATCAGTCTAAAGCTCTTTACCTCGCCTCTCACAGTAGAATAATAGTCATCATCATCAGTCTAAAGCTCTTTACCTCACCTCTCACAGTAGAATAATAGTCATCATCAGTCTAAAGCTCTTTACCTCACCTCTCACAGTAGAATAATAGTCATCATCAGTCTAAAGCTCTTTACCTCTCACAGTAGAATAATAGTCATCATCAGTCTAAAGCTCTTTACCTCGCCTCTCACAGTAGAATAATAGTCATCATCAGTCTAAAGCTCTTTACCTCTCACAGTAGAATAATAGTCATCATCAGTCTAAAGCTCTTTACCTCGCCTCTCACAGTAGAATAATAGTCATCATCAGTCTAAAGCTCTTTACCTCACCTCTCACAGTAGAATAATAGTCATCATCAGTCTAAAGCTCTTTACCTCTCACAGTAGAATAATAGTCATCATCAGTCTAAAGCTCTTTACCTCGCCTCTCACAGTAGAATAATAGTCACCATCAGTCTAAAGCTCTTTACCTCACCTCTCACAGTAGAATAATAGTCATCATCAGTCTAAAGCTCTTTACCTCGCCTCTCACAGTAGAATAATAGTCATCATCAGTCTAAAGCTCTTTACCTCTCCTCTCACAGTAGAATAATAGTCATCATCAGTCTAAAGCTCTTTACCTCACCTCTCACAGTAGAATAATAGTCATCATCAGTCTAAAGCTCTTTACCTCACCTCTCACAGTAGAATAATAGTCATCATCAGTCTAAAGCTCTTTACCTCTCACAGTAGAATAATAGTCATCATCAGTCTAAAGCTCTTTACCTCGCCTCTCACAGTAGAATAATAGTCATCATCAGTCTAAAGCTCTTTACCTCTCACAGTAGAATAATAGTCATCATCAGTCTAAAGCTCTTTACCTCGCCTCTCACAGTAGAATAATAGTCATCATCAGTCTAAAGCTCTTTACCTCGCCTCTCACAGTAGAATAATAGTCATCATCAGTCTAAAGCTCTTTACCTCACCTCTCACAGTAGAATAATAGTCATCATCAGTCTAAAGCTCTTTACCTCACCTCTCACAGTAGAATAATAGTCATCATCAGTCTAAAGCTCTTTACCTTTCGCCTCTCACAGTAGAATATTAGTCATTATCAGTCTAAAGCTCTTTACATTTGCCTCTCACAGTAGAATAATAGTCATCATCAGTCTAAAGCTCTTTACCTCACCTCTCACAGTAGAATAATAGTCATCATCAGTCTAAAGCTCTTTACCTCACCTCTCACAGTAGAATAATAGTCATCATCAGTCTAAAGCTCTTTACCTCACCTCTCACAGTAGAATAATAGTCATCATCAGTCTAAAGCTCTTTACCTCGCCCCTCACAGTAGATAATAGTCATCATCAGTCTAAAGCTCTTTACCTCACCTCTCACAGTAGAATAATAGTCATCATCAGTTAAAGCTCTTTACCTCACCTCTCACAGTAGAATAATAGTCATCATCAGTCTAAAGCTCTTTACCTCGCCTCTCACAGTAGAATAATAGTCATCATCAGTCTAAAGCTCTTTACCTCACCCCTCACAGTAGAATAATAGTCACCATCAGTCTAAAGCTCTTTACCTCACCTCTCACAGTAGAATAATAGTCACCATCAGTCTAAAGCTCTTTACCTCACCTCTCACAGTAGAATAATAGTCATCATCAGTCTAAAGCTCTTTACCTCACCTCTCACAGTAGAATAATAGTCACCATCAGTCTAAAGCTCTTTACCTCACCTCTCACAGTAGAATAATAGTCACCATCAGTCTAAAGCTCTTTACCTCACCCTCTCACAGTAGAATAATAGTCATCATCAGTCTAAAGCTCTTTACCTCACCTCTCACAGTAGAATAATAGTCATCATCAGTCTAAAGCTCTTTACCTCGCCTCTCACAGTAGAATAATAGTCATCATCAGTCTAAAGCTCTTTACCTCGCCTCTCACAGTAGAATAAATAGTCATCATCAGTCTAAAGCTCTTTACCTCGCCTCTCACAGTAGAATAATAGTCATCATCAGTCTAAAGCTCTTTACCTCACCTCTCACAGTAGAATAATAGTCATCACCAGTCTAAAGCTCTTTACCTCACCTCTCACAGTAGAATAATAGTCATCATCAGTCTAAAGCTCTTTACCTTCGCCTCTCACAGTAGAATAATAGTCATCATCAGTCTAAAGCTCTTTACCTCACCTCTCACAGTAGAATAATAGTCATCATCAGTCTAAAGCTCTTTACCTCTCACAGTAGAATAATAGTCATCATCAGTCTAAAGCTCTTTACCTCACCTCTCACAGTAGAATAATAGTCATCATCAGTCTAAAGCTCTTTACCTCGCCTCTCACAGTAGAATAATAGTCATCACCAGTCTAAAGCTCTTTTACCTCACCTCTCACAGTAGAATAATAGTCATCATCAGTCTAAAGCTCTTCACCTCGCCTCTCACAGTAGAATGATAGTCATCATCAGTCTAAAGCTCTTTACCTTCGCCTCTCACAGTAGAATAATAGTCATCATCAGTCTAAAGCTCTTTACCTCACTTCTCACAGTAGAATAATAGTTATCACCAGTCTAAAGCTCTTTACCTTCGCCTCTCACAGTAGAATAATAGTCATCATCAGTCTAAAGCTCTTTACCTCACCTCTCACAGTAGAATAATAGTCATCATCAGTCTAAAGCTCTTTACCTCACCTCTCACAGTAGAATAATAGTCATCACCAGTCTAAAGCTCTTTACCTCACCTCTCACAGTAGAATAATAGTCATCATCAGTCTAAAGCTCTTTACCTCGCCTCTCACAGTAGAATAATAGTCATCACCAGTCTAAAGCTCTTTACCTTCGCCTCTCACAGTAGAATAATAGTCATCACCAGTCTAAAGCTCTTTACCTCACCTCTCACAGTAGAATAATAGTCATCATCAGTCTAAAGCTCTTTACCTCGCCTCTCACAGTAGAATAATAGTCATCATCAGTCTAAAGCTCTTTACCTCACCTCTCACAGTAGAATAATAGTCATCATCAGTCTAAAGCTCTTTACCTTCACCTCTCACAGTAGAATAATAGTCATCACCAGTCTAAAGCTCTTTACCTCGCCTCTCACAGTAGAATAATAGTCATCATCAGTCTGAAGCTCTTTACCTTCACCTCTCACAGTAGAATAATAGTCATCATCAGTCTAAAGCTCTTTACCTCTCACAGTAGAATAATAGTCATCATCAATCTAAAGCTCTTTACCTCACCTCTCACAGTAGAATAATAGTCATCATCAGTCTAAAGCTCTTTACCTCACCTCTCACAGTAGAATAATAGTCATCATCAGTCTAAAGCTCTTTACCTCACCTCTCACAGTAGAATAATAGTCATCATCAGTCTAAAGCTCTTTACCTTCGCCTCTCACAGTAGAATAATAGTCATCATCAGTCTAAAGCTCTTTACCTCACCTCTCACAGTAGAATAATAGTCATCATCGGTCTAAAGCTCTTTACCTCGCCCCTCACAGTAGAATAATAGTCATCATCAGTCTAAAGCTCTTTACCTCACCTCTCACAGTAGAATAATAGTCATCATCAGTCTAAAGCTCTTTACCTCACCTCTCATAGTAGAATAATAGTCATCATCAGTCTAAAGCTCTTTACCTCACCTCTCACAGTAGAATAATAGTCATCATCAGTCTAAAGCTCTTTTACCTCTCACAGTAGAATAATAGTCATCATCAGTCTAAAGCTCTTTACCTTCGCCTCTCACAGTAGAATAATAGTCATCACCAGTCTAAAGCTCTTTACCTCGCCCTCTCACAGTAGAATAATAGTCATCATCAGTCTAAAGCTCTTTACCTCGCCTCTCACAGTAGAATAATAGTCATCATCAGTCTAAAGCTCTTTACCTTCGCCTCTCAAAGTAGAATAATAGTCATCACCAGTCTAAAGCTCTTTACCTCGCCTCTCACAGTAGAATAATAGTCATCATCAGTCTAAAGCTCTTTACCTCACCTCTCACAGTAGAATAATAGTCATCATCAGTCTAAAGCTCTTTACCTCTCACAGTAGAATAATAGTCATCATCAGTCTAAAGCTCTTTACCTCACCTCTCACAGTAGAATAATAGTCATCATCAGTCTAAAGCTCTTTACCTCACCTCTCACAGTAGAATAATAGTCATCATCAGTCTAAAGCTCTTTTACCTCTCACAGTAGAATAATAGTCATCATCAGTCTAAAGCTCTTTACCTCGCCTCTCACAGTAGAATAATAGTCATCATCAGTCTAAAGCTCTTTACCTCGCCTCTCACAGTAGAATAATAGTCATCACCAGTCTAAAGCTCTTTACCTCGCCTCTCACAGTAGAATAATAGTCATCATCAGTCTAAAGCTCTTTACCTCACCTCTCACAGTAGAATAATAGTCATCATCAGTCTAAAGCTCTTTACCTCGCCTCTCACAGTAGAATAATAGTCATCATCAGTCTAAAGCTCTTTACCTCACCTCTCACAGTAGAATAATAGTCATCATCAGTCTAAAGCTCTTTACCTCGCCTCTCACAGTAGAATAATAGTCATCATCAGTCTAAAGCTCTTTACCTTCGCCTCTCACAGTAGAATAATAGTCATCATCAGTCTAAAGCTCTTTACCTTCGCCTCTCACAGTAGAATAATAGTCATCACCAGTCTAAAGCTCTTTACCTCTCACAGTAGAATAATAGTCATCACCAGTCTAAAGCTCTTTACCTCTCACAGTAGAATAATAGTCATCATCAGTCTAAAGCTCTTTACCTTCGCCTCTCACAGTAGAATAATAGTCATCATCAGTCTAAAGCTCTTTACCTCACCTCTCACAGTAGAATAATAGTCATCACCAGTCTAAAGCTCTTTACCTCACCTCTCACAGTAGAATAATAGTCATCATCAGTCTAAAGCTCTTTACCTCGCCTCTCACAGTAGAATAATAGTCATCATCAGTCTAAAGCTCTTTACCTCACCTCTCACAGTAGAATAATAGTCCTCATCAGTCTAAAGCTCTTCACCTCGCCTCTCACAGTAGAATAATAGTCATCATCAGTCTAAAGCTCTTTACCTCTCACAGTAGAATAATAGTCATCATCAGTCTAAAGCTCTTTACCTCGCCTCTCACAGTAGAATAATAGTCATCACCAGTCTAAAGCTCTTTACCTCTCACAGTAGAATAATAGTCATCACCAGTCTAAAGCTCTTTACCTCACCTCTCACAGTAGAATAATAGTCATCATCAGTCTAAAGCTCTTTACCTCGCCTCTCACAGTAGAATAATAGTCATCATCAGTCTAAAGCTCTTTACCTCTCCTCTCACAGTACAATAATAGTCATTATCAGTCTAAAGCTCACTTTACCTCACCTCTCACAGTAGAATAATAGTCATCATCAGTCTAAAGCTCTTTACCTCACCTCTCACAGTAGAATAATAGTCATCATCAGTCTAAAGCTCTTTACCTCTCACAGTAGAATAATAGTCATCATCAGTCTAAAGCTCTTTACCTCACCTCTCACAGTAGAATAATAGTCATCATCAGTCTAAAGCTCTTTACCTCTCACAGTAGAATAATAGTCATCATCAGTCTAAAGCTCTTTACCTCGCCTCTCACAGTAGAATAATAGTCATCATCAGTCTAAAGCTCTTTACCTCGCCTCTCACAGTAGAATAATAGTCATCATCAGTCTAAAGCTCTTTACCTCACCTCTCACAGTAGAATAATAGTCATCATCAGTCTAAAGCTCTTTACCTCACCTCTCACAGTAGAATAATAGTCATCATCAGTCTAAAGCTCTTTACCTCGCCTCTCACAGTAGAATATTAGTCAATCAGTCTAAAGCTCTTTACATTTCCTCTCACAGTAGAATAATAGTCATCATCAGTCTAAAACCTCTTTACCTCGCCTCTCACAGTAGAATAATAGTCATAATCAGTCTAAAGCTCTTTACCTCACCTCTCACAGTAGAATAATAGTCATCATCAGTCTAAAGCTCTTTACCTCACCTCTCACAGTAGAATAATATAGTCATCATCAGTCTAAAGCTCTTTACCTCGCCTCTCACAGTAGAATAATAGTCATCATCAGTCTAAAGCTCTTTACCTCACCTCTCTCACAGTAGAATAATAGTCATCATCAGTCTAAAGCTCTTTTACCTCACCTCTCACAGTAGAATAATAGTCATCATCAGTCTAAAGCTCTTTACCTCACCTCTCACAGTAGAATAATAGTCATCATCAGTCTAAAGCTCTTTACCTCACCCCTCACAGTAGAAAGTCTAATAGTCTCTTTACCTCACCTCTCACAGTAGAATAATAGTCATCATCAGTCTAAAGCTCTTTAACCTCACCCCTCACAGTAGAATAATAGTCATCATCAGTCTAAAGCTCTTTACCTCACCTCTCACAGTAGAATAATAGTAATAGTCATCATCAGTCTAAAGCTCTTAAAGCTCTTTACCTCACCTCTCACAGTAGAATAATAGTCATCATCAGTCTAAAGCTCTTTACCTCACCTCTCACAGTAGAATAATAGTCATCATCAGTCTAAAGCTCTTTACCTCACCTCTCACAGTAGAATAATAGTCATCATCAGTCTAAAGCTCAGTCTAAAGCTCTTTACCTCGCCTCTCACAGTAGAATAATAGTCATCATCAGTCTAAAGCTCTTTACCTCGCCTCTCACAGTAGAATAATAGTCATCATCAGTCTAAAGCTCTTTACCTCACCTCTCACAGTAGAATAAAGTCATCACCAGTCTAAAGCTCTTTACCTCACCTCTCACAGTAGAATAATAGTCATCATCAGTCTAAAGCTCTTTACCTCACCTCTCACAGTAGAATAATAGTCATCATCAGTCTAAAGCTCTTTACCTCGCCTCTCACAGTAGAATAATAGTCATCATCAGTCTAAAGCTCTTTACCTCACCTCTCACAGTAGAATAATAGTCATCATCAGTCTAAAGCTCTTTACTACCTCACCTCTCACAGTAGAATAATAGTCATCATCAGTCTAAAGCTCTTTACCTCACCTCTCACAGTAGAATATAGTCATCATCAGTCTAAAGCTCTTTACCTCGCCTCTCACAGTAGAATAATAGTCATCATCAGTCTAAAGCTCTTTACCACCTCTCACAGTAGAATAATAGTCATCATCAGTCTAAAGCTCTTTACCTCGCCTCTCACAGTAGAATAATAGTCATCACCAGTCTAAAGCTCTTTACCTTCGCCTCTCACAGTAGAATAATAGTCATCATCAGTCTAAAGCTCTTTACCTCACCTCTCACAGTAGAATAATAGTCATCATCAGTCTAAAGCTCTCTTTACCTCGCCTCTCACAGTAGAATAATAGTCATCATCAGTCTAAAGCTCTTTACCTCACCTCTCACAGTAGAATAATAGTCATCATCAGTCTAAAGCTCTTTACCTCACCTCTCACAGTAGAATAATAGTCATCATCAGTCTAAAGCTCTTTACCTCACCACCTCTCACAGTAGAATAATAGTCATCATCAGTCTAAAGCTCTTTACCTCACCTCTCACAGTAGAATAATAGTCATCATCAGTCTAAAGCTCTTTACCTCACCTCTCACAGTAGAATAATAGTCATCATCAGTCTAAAGCTCTTTACCTCTCACAGTAGAATAATAGTCCTCACAGTAGAATAATAGTCATCATCAGTCTAAAGCTCTTTACCTCGCCTCTCACAGTAGAATAATAGTCATCACCAGTCTAAAGCTCACCTCTCAGTAGAATAAAGTCTAAAGCTCTTTACCTCACCTCTCACAGTAGAATAATAGTCATCATCAGTCTAAAGCTCTTTACCTCACCTCTCACAGTAGAATAATAGTCCATCATCAGTCTAAAGCTCTTTACCTCACCTCTCACAGTAGAATAATAGTCATCATCAGTCTAAAGCTCTTTACCCTCACAGTAGAATAATAGTCATCATCAGTCTAGAATAGTAGAATAATCAGTCATCATCAGTCTAAAGCTCTTTACCTCACCTCTCACAGTAGAATAATAGTCATAGTCTAAATCACCAGTCTAAAGCTCTTTACTAAAGCTCTTTACCTCTCACAGTAGAATAATAGTCATCATCAGTCTAAAGCTCTTCAGCCTCTCACAGTAGAATAAAGTCTCATCAGTCTAAAGCTCTTTACCTTCGCCTCTCACAGTAGAATAATAGATCAGTCTAAAGCTCTCTTACCTCCTCTCACAGTAGAATAATAGTCATCTTTCTAAAGCTCTTTACCTTACCTCGCTCTCACAGTAGAATAATAGTCATCATCAGTCTAAAGCTCTTTACCTCACCTCTCACAGTAGAATAATAGTCATCATCAGTCTAAAGCTCTTTACCTCACCTCTCACAGTAGAAAATAGTCATCATCAGTCTAAACTCTTTACCTCACCTCTCACAGTAGAATAATAGTCATCATCAGTCTAAAGCTCTTTACCTCACCTCTCACAGTAGAATAATAGTCATCATCAGTCTAAAGCTCTTTACCTCTCACAGTAGAATAATATAGTCATCAGTCTAAAGTACCTCTAAAGCCACTAGAATTAGTCATCTCAGTCTAAAGCTCTTTACCTCACCTCTCACAGTAGAATAATAGTCATCATCAGTCTAAAGCTCTTTACCTCGCCTCTCACAGTAGAATAATAGTCATCATCAGTCTAAAGCTCTTTACCTCACCTCTCACAGTAGAATAATAGTCATCATCAGTCTAAAGCTCTTTACCTCGCCTCTCACAGTAGAATAATAGTCATCATCAGTCTAAAGCTCTTTACCTCACCTCTCACAGTAGAATAATAGTCATCATCAGTCTAAAGCTCTTTACCTCGCCTCTCACAGTAGAATAATAGTCATCATCAGTCTAAAGCTCTTTACCTCACCTCTCACAGTAGAATAATAGTCATCATCAGTCTAAAGCTCTTTACCTTCGCCTCTCACAGTAGAATAATAGTCATCATCAGTCTAAAGCTCTTTACCTCACCTCTCACAGTAGAATAATAGTCATCACCAGTCTCAAAGCTCTTTACCTCACCTCTCACAGTAGAATAATAGTCATCATCAGTCTAAAGCTCTTTACCTCTCACAGTAGAATAATAGTCATCATCAGTCTAAAGCTCTTTACCTCACCTCTCACAGTAGAATAATAGTCATCACCAGTCTAAAGCTCTTTACCTCACCTCTCACAGTAGAATAATAGTCATCATCAGTCTAAAGCTCTTTACCTCGCCTCTCACAGTAGAATAATAGTCATCATCAGTCTAAAGCTCTTTACCTCACCTCTCACAGTAGAAATAGTCCATCATCAGTCTAAAGCTCTTCACCTCGCCTCTCACAGTAGAATAAAGTCATCATCACCTAAAGCTCTTTACCTCTCACAGTAGAATAATAGTCATCATCAGTCTAAAGCTCTTTACCTCGCCTCTCACAGTAGAATAATAGTCATCATCAGTCTAAAGCTCTTTACCTCTCACAGTCACAGTATCACCAGTCTAAAGCTCTTTACCTCACCTCTCACAGTAGAATAATAGTCATCACCAGTCTAAAGCTCTACCTCTCACAGTAGAATAATAGTCATCATCAGTCTAAAGCTCTTTACCTCACCTCTCACAGTAGAATAATAGTCATCATCAGTCTAAAGCTCTTTACCTACCTCTCACAGTAGAATAATAGTCATCACCAGTCTAAAGCTCTTTACCTCACCTCATCACAGTAGAATAATAGTCATCATCAGTCTAAAGCTCTTTACCTCACCTCTCACAGTAGAATAATAGTCATCATCAGTCTAAAGCTCTTTACCTTCGCCTCTCACAGTAGAATAATAGTCATCATCAGTCTAAAGCTCTTTACCTCACACAGTAGAATAATAGTCATCACAGTAAGCTCTTACCTAATCACAGTAGTAGTCATCACCAGTCTAAAGCTCTTTACCCTCACCTCTCACAGTAGAATAATAGTCATCATCATCACCAGTCTAGAATAAAGCTCTTTTTACCTCTCACAGTAGAATAATAGTCATCATCAGTCTAAAGCTCTTTACCTCACCTCTCACAGTAGAATAATAGTCTCACTAAAGCTCTTTACCTCTCACAGTAGAATAATAGTCATCATCAGTCTAAAGCTCTTTACCTCACCTCTCACAGTATAATAATATTCATCATCAGTCTAAAGTCACCTCACCTCTCACAGTAGAATAATAGTCATCATCAGTCTAAAGCTCTTACCTTCGCCTCTCACAGTAGAATAATAGTCATCATCAGTCTAAAGCTCTTTACCTCACCTCTCACAGTAGAATAATAGTCATCATCAGTCTAAAGCTCTTTACCTCACCTCTCACAGTAGAATAATAGTCATCATCAGTCTCTAAGCTCTTTACCTCTCACTAGAATAATAGTCATCATCAGTCTAAGCTCATCCTCACCTCTCACAGTAGAAGCTCTTTACCAGTCTAAAGCTCTTTACCCTCTCACAGTAGAATAATAGTCATCATCAGTCTAAAGCTCTAGTACCTCTCACAGTAGAATAAAGTCATCTCAGTCTAAAGCCTTACCTCTCACAGTAGAATAATAGTCATCATCAGTCTAAAGCTCTTTACCTCTCACAGTAGAATAATAGTCATCACCATCTAAAGCTCTTTACCTCACTCTCACAGTCTAATAGTCTCTTCAGTCTAAAGCTCTAACCTCACCTCTCACAGTAGAATAATATCATCACCAGTCTAAAGCTCACCTCACCAGTCTAAAAGTCTCTAAACCTCACCTCTCACAGTAGAATAATAGTCATCATCAGTCTAAAGCTCTTTACCTCACCTCTCACAGTAGAATAATAGTCATCATCAGTCTAAAGCTCTTTACCTCGCCTCTCACAGTAGAATAATAGTCATCATCAGTCTAAAGCTCTTTACCTCACCTCTCACAGTAGAATAATAGTCATCATCAGTCTAAAGCTCTTTACCTCACCTCTCACAGTAGAATAATAGTCATCATCAGTCTAAAGCTCTTTACCTCACCTCTCACAGTAGAATAATAGTCATCATCAGTCTAAAGCTCTTTACCCTCGCCTCTCACAGTAGAATAATAGTCATCACCAGTCTAAAGCTCTTTACCTCACCTCTCACAGTAGAATAATAGTCATCACCAGTCTAAAGCTCTTTACCTCACCTCTCACAAAGAATAATAGTCATCACCAGTCTAAAGCTTTACCTCGCCTCTCACAGTAGAATAATAGTCATCATCAGTCTAAAGCTCTTTACCTCGCCTCTCACAGTAGAATAATAGTCATCATCAGTCTAAAGCTCTTTTACCTCTCACAGTAATAGTCATCATCAGTCTAAAGCTCTTTACCTCTCACAGTAGCTTAATAGTCATCATCAGTCTAAAGCTCTTTACCTCACCTCTCACAGTAGAATAATAGTCATCACCAGTAGAATCTAAAGCTAAAGCTCTTTACCTCGCCTCTCACAGTAGAATAATAGTCATCACCAGTCTAAAGCTCTTTACCTTCGCCTCTCACAGTAGAATAATAGTCATCATCAGTCTAAAGCTCTTTACCTCGCCTCTCACAGTAGAATAATAGTCATCATCAGTCTAAAGCTCTTTACCTCACCTCTCACAGTAGAATAATAGTCATCATCAGTCTAAAGCTCATCACCTCTCACAGTAGAATAATAGTCATCATCAGTCTAAAGCTCTTTACCTCACCTCTCACAGTAGAATAATAGTCATCACCAGTCTAAAGCTCTTTACCTCGCCTCTCACAGTAGAATAATAGTCATCATCAGTCTAAAGCTCTTTACCTCACCTCTCACAGTAGAATAATAGTCATCATCAGTCTAAAGCTCTTTACCTCACCTCTCACAGTAGAATAATAGTCATCATCAGTCTAAAGCTCTTTACCTCTCACAGTAGAATAATAGTCATCATCAGTCTAAAGCTCTTTACCTCACCTCTCACAGTAGAATAATAGTCATCATCAGTCTAAAGCTCTTTACTCTCGCCTCTCACAGTAGAATAATAGTCATCATCAGTCTAAAGGTCTTTACCTTCGCCTCTCACAGTAGAATAATAGTCATCATCAGTCTAAAGCTCTTTACCTTCGCCTCTCACAGTAGAATAATAGTCATCATCAGTCTAAAGCTCTTTACCTTCGCCTCTCACAGTAGAATAATAGTCATCATCAGTCTAAAGATCTTTACCTCACCTCTCACAGTAGAATAATAGTCATCACCAGTCTTTAAAGCTCTTTACCTCGCCTCTCACAGTAGAATAATAGTCATCATCAGTCTAAAGCTCTTTACTCACCTCTCACAGTAGAATAATAGTCATCATCAGTCTAAAGCTCTTTACCTCACCTCTCACAGTAGAATAATAGTCATCATCAGTCTAAAGCTCTTTACCTCTCACAGTAGAATAATAGTCATCATCAGTCTAAAGCTCTTTACCTCACCTCTCACAGTAGAATAATAGTCATCATCAGTCTAAAGCTCTTTACCTCGCCTCTCACAGTAGAATAATAGTCATCATCAGTCTAAAGCTCTTTACCTCTCACAGTAGAATAATAGTCATCATCAGTCTAAAGCTCTTTACCTCACCTCTCACAGTAGAATAATAGTCATCATCAGTCTAAAGCTCTTTACCTTCGCCTCTCACAGTAGAATAATAGTCATCATCAGTCTAAAGCTCTTTACCTCGCCTCTCACTTCGCCTCTCACAGTCTGGAATAAGTCATCATCAGTCTAAAGCTCTTTACCTTCGCCTCTCACAGTAGAATAATAGTCATCATCAGTCTAAAGCTCTTTACCTCGCCTCTCACAGTAGAATAATAGTCATCATCAGTCTAAAGCTCTTTACCTCGCCTCTCACAGTAGAATAATAGTCATCATCAGTCTAAAGCTCTTTACCTCACCTCTCACAGTAGAATAATAGTCATCACCAGTCTAAAGCTCTTTTACCTCGCCTCTCACAGTAGAATAATAGTCATCATCAGTCTAAAGCTCTTTACCTCACCTCTCACAGTAGAATAATAGTCATCACCAGTCTAAAGCTCTTTACCTTCGCCTCTCACAGTAGAATAATAGTCATCACCAGTCTAAAGCTCTTTACCTCTCACAGTAGAATAATAGTCATCATCAGTCTAAAGCTCTTTACCTCTCCTCTCACAGTCTAGAATAAAGTCATCATCTCTAAAGCTCTTACCTCTCACAGTAGAATAATAGTCATCATCAGTCTAAAGCTCTTTACCTCGCCTCTCACAGTAGAATAATAGTCATCACCAGTCTAAAGCTCTTTACCTCTCACAGTAGAATAATAAGTCATCATCAGTTAAAGCTCTTTACCTCTCACAGTAGAATAATAGTCATCATCAGTCTAAAGCTCTCACAGTAGAATAATAGTCATCATCAGTCTAAAGCTCTCTTTACCTCTCACAGTAGAATAATAGTCATCACCAGTCTAAAGCTCTTTAAACCTCGCCTCTCACAGTAGAATAATAGTCATCATCAGTCTAAAGCTCTTTACCTTCACCTCTCACAGTAGAATAATAGTCATCATCAGTCTAAAGCTCTTTACCTCACCTCTCACAGTAGAATAATAGTCATCATCAGTCTAAAGCTCTTTACCTCACCTCTCACAGTAGAATAATAGTCATCATCAGTCTAAGTCTAAAGCTCTTTACCTTCTCTCTTTACAGTCTCACAGAATAATAGTCATCATCAGTCTAAAGCTCTTTACCTCACCTCTCACAGTAGAATAATAGTCATCATCAGTCTAAAGCTCTTTACCTCACCTCTCACAGTAGAATAATAGTCATCATCAGTCTAAAGCTCTTTACCTTCGCCTCTCACAGTAGAATAATAGTCATCATCAGTCTAAAGCTCTTTACCTCACCTCTCACAGTAGAATAATAGTCATCACCAGTCTAAAGCTCTTTACCTCACCTCTCACAGTAGAATAATAGTCATCATCAGTCTAAAGCTCTTTACCTCCTCTCACAGTAGAATAATAGTCATCACCAGTCTAAAGCTCTTTACCTCACCTCTCACAGTAGAATAATAGTCATCATCAGTCTAAAGCTCTTTACCTTCGCCTCTCACAGTAGAATAATAGTCATCATCAGTCTAAAGCTCTTTACCTCACCTCTCACAGTAGAATAATAGTCATCATCAGTCTAAAGCTCTTTACCTCGCCTCTCACAGTAGAATAATAGTCATCATCAGTCTAAAGCTCTTTACCTCACCTCTCACAGTAGAATAATAGTCATCATCAGTCTAAAGCTCTTTACCTCACCTCTCACAGTAGAATAATAGTCATCATCAGTCTAAAGCTCTTTACCTCGCCTCTCACAGTAGAATAATAGTCATCATCAGTCTAAAGCTCTTTACCTCACCTCTCACAGTAGAATAATAGTCATCATCAGTCTAAAGCTCTTTACCTCACCTCTCACAGTAGAATAATAGTCATCATCAGTCTAAAGCTCTTTACCTCACCTCTCACAGTAGAATAATAGTCATCATCAGTCTAAAGCTCTTTACCTCACCTCTCACAGTAGAATAATAGTCATCATCAGTCTAAAGCTCTTTACCTCTCCCTCTCACAGTAGAATAAAGTCATCACCAGTCTAAGCTCTTTACTCACCTCTCACAGTAGAATAATAGTCATCATCAGTCTAAAGCTCTTTACCTCGCCTCTCACAGTAGTCAATAAATCTCTTTAGCCTCTCACAGTCATCATCAGTCTAAAGCTCTTTACCTCACCTCTCACAGTAGAATAATAGTCATCATCAGTCTAAAGCTCTTTACCTTCGCCTCTCACAGAGAATAATAGTCATTCATCAGTCTAAAGCTCTTTGGCTCACCTTCACATTAGAATAATAGTTTCGTCTAAAGCTCTTTACGTTTCACCTGTCACAGTAGAATAATAGTCATCATCAGTCTAAAGCTCTTTACCTCTCACAGTAGAATAATAGTCATCATTCTAAAGCTCTTTACCTCACCTCTCACAGTAGAATATAGTAGTCATCATCAGTCTAAAGCAGTCTAAAGCTCTTTACCTCACCTCTCACAGTAGAATAATAGTCATCATCAGTCTAAAGCTCTTTACCTCTCACAGTAGAATAATAGTCATCACCAGTCTAAAGCTCTTTACCTCTCACAGTAGAATAATAGTCATCATCAGTCTAAAGCTCACCTCTCACAGTAGAATAATAGTCATCATCAGTCTAAAGCTCTTTACCTCGCCTCTCACAGTAGAATAATAGTCTCATCAGTCTAAAGCTCTTTTACCTCTCACAGTAGAATAATAGTCATCACCAGTCTAAAGCTCTTTACCTCACCTCTCACAGTAGAATAATAGTCATCATCAGTCTAAAGCTCTTTACCTCACCTCTCACAGTAGAATAATAGTCATCATCAGTCTAAAGCTCTTTACCTTCGCCTCTCACAGTAGAATAATAGTCATCATCAGTCTAAAGCTCTTTACCTTCGCCTCTCACAGTAGAATAATAGTCATCATCAGTCTAAAGCTCTTTACCTCACCTCTCACAGTAGAATAATAGTCATCATCAGTCTAAAGCTCTTTTACCTTCGCCTCTCCAGTCTCAATATTTCCAATCTTCAGATTCATGTAATATATTTCATCATCAGTCTAAATTTTACTTTCACCTTGTTGAGTAGAATTTCGTTACCCAGTCTCGTTTTGTGTCTCACAGTAGAATAATAGTCATCACCAGTCTAAAGCTCTTTACCTCGCCTCTCACAGTAGAATAATAGTCATCATCAGTCTAAAGCTCTTTTTACCTCTCACAGTAGAATAATAGTCATCATCAGTCTAAAGCTCTTTACCTCTCACAGTAGAATAATAGTCATCATCAGTCTAAGCTCTTTACCTCGTCATCCTCTCACAGTAGAATAATAGTCATCACCAGTCTAAAGCTCTTTACCCTTCGCCTCTCACAGTAGAATAATAGTCATCATCAGTCTAAAGCTCTTTACCTCACCTCTCACAGTAGAATAATATCATCATCAGTCTAAAGCTCTTTAGCCTTTACCTCTCACAGTAGAATAATAGTCATCATCAGTCTAAAGCTCTTTACCTCTCACAGTAGAATAATAGTCATCACCAGTCTAAAGCTCTTTACCTCTCCTCTCACAGTAGAATAATAGTCATCATCAGTCTAAAGCTCTTTACCTTCGCCTCTCACAGTAGAATAATAGTCATCATCAGTCTAAAGCTCTTTACCTCACCTCTCACAGTAGAATAATAGTCATCATCAGTCTAAAGCTCTTTACCTCACCTCTCACAGTAGAATAATAGTCATCATCAGTCTAAAGCTCTTTACCTCACCGCCTCTCACAGTAGAATAATAGTCATCATCAGTCTAAAGCTCTTTACCTCACCTCTCACAGTAGAATAATAGTCATCATCAGTCTAAAGCTCTTTACCTCACCTCTCACAGTAGAATAATAGTCATCATCAGTCTAAAGCTCTTTACCTTCGCCTCTCACAGTAGAATAATAGTCATCATCAGTCTAAAGCTCTTTACCTCACCTCTCACAGTAGAATAATAGTCATCACCAGTCTAAAGCTCTTTACCTCACCTCTCACAGTAGAATAATAGTCATCATCAGTCTAAAGCTCTTTACCTCTCACAGTAGAATAATAGTCAGTCATCATCAGTCTAAAGCTCTTTACCTCACCTCTCACAGTAGAATAATAGTCATCACCAGTCTAAAGCTCTTTACCTCGCCTCTCACAGTAGAATAATATTCA
>JAGTTL010001090.1:0-2500 GCA_036851935.1 Coregonus suidteri
ATGTCAGCTCACTGTTTTACTCCTCTCAGACTTGATATTTTAATAAAGCTTTGGTGATTAAGATTTATTTCCAGGAGCCAAATCCTTTATCGACAGTCTTGACTACTTCGCGATTGCATTGGGCAGGACAAAAAAAAAAGCCTTCATTGAGAGGAGGGGAGGCTATGCTTGGTTTTTAACAAAATAAAATGAAATGGGAAAACCTCTTTTTTTTTAATGTTTCTAAATACGAAGTATACAGGCACCAAAAGCTGCTATGGTTCCATGTGCATATGGGTATTGTGCATCACTGCATTTCCGCTGTCAAAATTCATACCATAACCAACCGCGTTACCACTAAAACCAGCTTTTGGTTGGTCTTAAATATCCCTATCAGCACTGCCTGAAATTAGCACTTTGGATCATGTTTTTTTAAGGACACACATCAAATATTTCCACCCCTCCCATCTGAGAGCAAGCGAGCTGATATAAGACAGGTGAATTGCCGAACCTGGCGTTAGGGCTGGAAAATGCGCCAGTCTTTACTAACGTTCGTTTGACACTAGCGCCGCCTTAACACCAGCCGAAAATAGAGCCCCGGGTGTGGTAACTCATATGTCTGAAGTTTAGTAAAGATGTTGGGTACAGTGGGACTTTTTGTAAAAGGGATTTATAAATAAAAACATAGCAATGTATCAACCTAGTGACATCAAAGAGGGCCAACCAACTTTCTGGTAGAGAATGAATGTAGAATGCAGTGTTGAGAACTAAAATTGTTGCCCGTAATAAAGGGCTATGATAAACTATATACTAGGATACGCTATGTACTATAATAAACTATATACTAGGATAAACTATATAGTATAATAAACTATATACTAGGATACGCTATGTACTATAATAAACTATATACTAGGATAAACTATATAGTATAATAAACTATATACTAGGATAACGATATGTAACTATAATAAACTATATACTAGGATAAACTATATAGTATAATAAAACTATATACTAGGATACGCTATGTACTATAATAAACTATATACTAGGATAAACTATATAGTATAATAAACTATATACTAGGATACGCTATGTACTATAATAAACTATATACTAGGATAAACTATATAGTATAATAAACTATATACTAGGATAAACTATATAGTATAATAAACTATATACTAGGATAAACTATATAGTATAATAAACTATATACTAGGATAAACTATATAGTATAATAAACTATATACTAGGATAAACTATATAGTATAATACACTATATACTAGGATAAACTATATAGTATAATAAACTATATACTAGGATAAACTATGTACTATAATAAACTATATAATATAATTAAGCAATAAGGCCCGAGGGGGTGTGGTATATGGCCAATATACCACGGCTAAGGACTGTTCATGAGCACGACGCATCGCAGAGTACCTGGATACAGCCCTTAGCCGTGGTATATTGGCCATATATCACAAACCCCGAGGTTCCTTATTGCTATTATAAACTGGTTACCAACGTAATTAGAGCAGTAAAAATACATGTTATATATACCACGGCTGTCAGTCAATCAGCATTCAGGGCTCGAACCACCCAGTTTATAATAAACGATATACTATGATATACTATAACAAACTATATACTATAACAAACTATATACTATAATAAACAATATACTATGATCAACTATATACTATTGTAAACTATATAGTATAATAAACTATATACTATTGTAAACTATATACTATGATTAACTATATACTCTAATAAACAATATACTATGATAAACTATATACTATTGTAAACTATATAGTATAATAAACTATATACTATTGTAAACTATATACTATGATTAACTATATAGTATAATAAACAATATACTATGATAAACTATATACTTTGATAAACTATATACTATAACAAACTATATACTATGATAAACTATATACTATAATAAACTATACATCATATATATTATAGGTAATATGGTGCTATATGAGACGCATAATAATTATAAAAGACTGAGTCTCTCTCAAAAAAAAAAAATGTAATGAAGTGGATCACTGGTGGGTTGCTGATGTTTTGGACATTAGATAGACTCTGATGTTTTTTGGACATTTGGATAGACTGATGTTTTGGACATTAGATAGACTCTGATGTTTTGGACATTAGATAGACTCTGATGTTTTGGACATTAGATAGACTCTGATGTTTTGGACATTAGATAGACTCTGATGTTTTGGACATTAGATAGACTCTTATTGTTTTGGACATTAGATAGACTGATGTTTTGGACATTAGATAGACTCTGATGTTTTGGACATTAGATAGACTCTGATGTCTTGGACATTAGATAAGACTCTTATTGTTTTAGACATTAGATAGACTCTGATGTTTTGGACATTAGATAGACTGATGTTTTGGACATTAGATAGACTCGGATGTTTTGGACATTAGATAGACTCTGATGTTTTGGACATTAGATAGACTGATGTTTTGGACATT
>JAGTTL010001090.1:7500-18000 GCA_036851935.1 Coregonus suidteri
GAGCATCTGCTAAATGACTAAAATGTAAAATGTAAACAAAACCCCCTGCCCTGACCCGAACATGCTTCATCTGTCAGGCTACACAAATCTCACCCCAACATGCCCCTAGGCAAGACAGCACAAACAGATCTGGGACCAGGCTAACACATCCTGCCTCTACCTGAACAGGCTTCATGTGTCAGTATAGGTACCTAATCTCAGACACTCAGAACTAAAATCTTGCGTAATTGCGTCAGATGCTCGTTTAAGTTCTGGGGGGGAGACGTGTTAGAAAATGGGTTAGAAAACGAGACGAGCGAAATCTCCACCGCTCTAAATGAAAACTCTCAGTTAGTTTCGGACAAGTCTATAGGCCAAATGTCCTCTCCCCTGCGAAATCATGATTTGTCCAAATGATCAGTGACAAAAAATCTGTGTACTGGAATAAAGTTCCTCGTTAGTCGTCGCAGCCCACAGTCTGTTGACAGATGCTACCATTTATGTTACTCCCGTCTATCCTCGAGAGATTAATATGTACCTTGGCACACAGATCTCTTCCTCTGTAGAGTAAGATACTGTTGGTTAAGGGCTGTAAGTAAGCAAATTTGATTTGATTTGATTTGAAGATAATGCTGCAAAATTGGTAATGTGAAAGTTCCCAAAACATTTGTTAGGTTGCGGCAAATGTTCTCGTAACATGAAAACTGTCCACCAGTTGTACTGATGATTATACAATGTTTGGATAAAACATTCGCCTGACGTTGCAGAATTATAAAATTAAGTTTTGAACAGTCCATGGAGGTTTCTTTCACGTGTTAGTGTTATCTTACTGTGGAGGAAGTTAGTTGTATAACAATCCATGCAGAAACACATATGGCAATTATTTGGAATCACATGATAATTTATTAGACATTTATTGTAAACACATAGTTTTACCGTATTTTGTTGATAGTCGCTAGCGGGAATTAAAGCTGGCAGCTTTGGAGTGTTATCCCTGGAATTAATCCACTGTGCCACTGCACATCGACTCGGTACTGGTACCCCGTGTATATGTCCAGGTTATCGTTACTCATTGTGTATTTTATAATTACTTTTATTATTACGTTTACATTTCTGTGCTAAACTATGTAGAATATTGGCCTGTTTGGAAACTACAACACCCTACTACATCGGGCTTGAGCTGATTTATCTCTAGAGAAACTGTGCAACGTGCGCATTGAGCGAGCATAAAACCCCCGAAATAAATGGAATTTAAATAATTGAACTGAGCCTAGATCTATGGTCAATTAGTTGTTTAAAAAACGAAAAATAACAGAAATGTAGCACTAGTTATTACATTACCTGGAAACCTAATGAGAACGTTTGGGGAACGTTCTGTGGTGGTTGTTACAGGTAAACCTAATGAGAACGTTTGGGGAACGTTATGTGCTGGTTGTTACAGGTAAACCTAATGAGAACGTTTGGGGAATGTTCTGTGGTGGTTGTTACAGGTAAACCTAATGAGAACGTTTGGGGAACGTTCTGTGGTGGTTGTTACAGGTAAACCTAATGAGAACGTTTGGGGAACGTTCTGTGGTGGTTGTTACAGGTAAACCTAATGAGAACGTTTGGGGAACGTTCTGTGGTGGTTGTTACAGGTGTTGTGCACAACATTTTAGTGAACGTTAGGAGAACATTCCAAGGGTATTTCATTTTCAAACATTTTCAAACAACAACAAAAATGTAAACAATTGTTAACATCCTAATGTGAGATAAAACCCTAAATAGAACTTAATGGGAATCTTAGCTAATGTTCTGGGAATGTTCCTGGTTTGCTGGGTATTCACTTATAGTGCAAACTCAATATTAGGAAGGTGTTCCTAATGTTTGGTACACTCAGTGTAGGTTGCGTCTGCTAATATAGATTATATATTTATCCATGAGTCACGGTCAGGCAGCCAAAACCATTGTACTGAAGCTAGATCTAGGCTGAGTCCCAAAACGTCACCCTATTCCCCTATGTAGCGCACTACTTTAGACTAAAGTCTTATTCCCCTGGTAGTGCACTATATAGGGAATAGGGTGACGTTTGGGACTCAGCCTAGATCTATGGTCCATTTCCTTGATTGCCTACTGTGCTGTAAATCAGAGGCTGTACAGCGCAGCCCTCAGGCCCATTGGAAGCAGATTGATGGGCCTGAATGACAAGGCTGAGCTGTTCACCCGTCTTTCGCTTTTCACTACTCACTGCTGAAGTCCCACAGACCACACACCCACTCATTCACTTACACACCCAACCCACACACTCACACTAAACCATACTAAACCAGAGATTAAGACAGGGCACCGTATTCCCTATATAGGGTCAAAAGTAGTGCTATATTTTGGACACAGACATTATACTATTCATAAGTCTGGATGATTTCCATACGGCATCAGTCCAGGCCATTTACCAGCTTTCATCTGTAGAAATGCTAGATTAAGGCTGAAACCCCCCCTTTTTTGTCTTTTCACTGTCAACTTGACTGTGTCCCCACTGTGTGCAGCTGGGTGGGTAGAGAGGTGACGGGGAGCCTTAGTGTTGAGTCATCTCAGTGTAAATTGGTTCCAGTCATTACATTATAGACCTGCCTGAGAGGTATCCAGCAGAGCCTGATAGGCACATAAACACCTATTCAGAAGCTGAGGGGCAGTGACCTGCCTGAGAGGTATCCACCAGCCCTGATAGGCACATAAACACCTATTCAGCCTGGGCAGTGACCTGCCTGAGAGCTTTTATCCAGCCAGCCTGATAGGCACATAAACACCTATTCAGCCTGAGGGGGCAGTGACCCCTGAGAGGTATCCAGCCAGCCTGATAGGCACACAAACACCTATTCACCTGAGGGGCAGTGACACTGAGAGGTATCCATACCAGCCAGAGATAGGCACATAAACACCTAGACAGGCCTGAGGGGCAGTGTATTCCCTATATGATAGGCACATAAACACCTATTCAGCCTGTCAAAGTGACCTGCCTGAGGGGTATCCAGCCAGCCTGATAGGCACACTATTCAGCCTGAGGGGCAGTGGATGATTTCCTGAGAGGTATCCAGCCAGCCTGATAGGCCACATAAACACCTATTCAGCCTGAGGGGGCCGTGCTGCCTGAGAGGTATCCAGCCAGCCTGATAGGCACATAACACCTTTTTGTCAGTGACCTGCCTGTAATCCAGCCAGCCTGATTGGCACATAAACAACTATTCAGCCTGTGGGCACTGTGTGCAGCTGGGTGAGGGTATCCAGACCTGTGCACATAAACAGCTATTCAGCTGGGGAGTCATCTCAGTGTAAATTGGTTCCAGCCTGTCATTACACCTATTCAGCCTAGGGGCAGTGACCTGCCTGAGAGGTATCCAGCCAGCCTGATAGGCACATAAACACCTATTCAGCCTGAGGGGCCGTGACCTGCCTGAGAGGTATCCAGCCAGCCTGATAGGCACATAAACACCTATTCAGCCTGAGGGGCAGTGACCTGCCTGAGAGGTATCCAGCCAGCCTGATAGGCACATAAACACCTATTCAGCCTGAGGGGCAGTGACCTGCCTGAGAGGTATCCAGCCAGCCTGATAGGCACATAAACACCTATTCAGCCTGAGGGGCAGTGACCTGCCTGAGGGTATCCAGCCAGCCTGATAGGCACATAAACACCTATTCAGCCTGAGGGGCAGTGACCTGCCTGAGGGGTATCCAGCCAGCCTGATAGGCACATAAACACCCATTCAACAATCACTGCCCTGGTTTATGATACTCACACCTCGGCTGCAGCCATTGTTGAGGAGTTACGAAGGTATTTGTTCACGTATATAAACAAATAATGCCCAATTCCCTGGTAGTGCAGTAGCAGTGAAAAGGGCTGAATGACTGAGGCGGTCACAGTGACATGAGCTTGGCGAGTGTGATGATAACCAGTGTGTTGCCCTGTATATCTCAGAGCTGGCACAGTCTGGATGTGGGAGGGGACTATGTAGCCTGATCCCAGATCTGTTTGTGCTGTCACACGTGTGACAATGACTATAGGAGTTGGCAAAAACAGCACAAACAGATCTGGGATCAGGCTTAAAGTCTTTCAACGATCTTTCAGTTGACGATCTGGAGCCGGATCACAGACTCTGACAGACGATTTGGAACCAGATCATAAACTATGACTGACCCTGTTTCTGTTTCTGGAGCATCAGGAGGCTAGAGAGAGAGAGAGAGAGAGAAAATGAGAGAAGGAGGAGCAGGACTGGATCTGACTATCTGGGTCAGATGGAAGAAATAAACAGTTGGGGTTGTTATTTGGTTGACTGGAAAGTGGAAGAGGGAGAGATGGATAGAGCAGAGAGAGGAGGAAGATAGAGGAGAGATGGATATAGCAGAGAGAGGAGGAAGATAGAGGAGAGATGGATATAGCAGAGAGAGGAGGAAGATAGAGGAGAGATGGATAGAGGAGAGAGAGGAGGAAGATAGAGGAGAGATGGATAGAGGAGAGAGAGGAGGAAGATAGAGGAGAGTTGGATAGAGGAGGAAGATAGAGGAGAGATGGATAGAGGAGAGAGAGGAGGAAGATAGAGGAGGAAGATAGAGGAGAGTTGGATAGAGGAGAGATGGATAGAGGAGGAAGATAGAGGAGAGATGGATAGAGGAGAGAGAGGAGGAAGATAGAGGAGAGTTGGATAGAGGAGAGATGGATAGAGGAGGAAGATAGAGGAGAGATGGATAGAGGAGAGAGAGGAGGAAGATAGAGGAGAGAGAGGAGGAAGATAGAGGAGAGATGGATAGAGGAGAGAGAGGAGGAAGATAGAGGAGAGATGGATAGAGGAGAGAGAGGAGAAGATAGAGGAGAGTTGGATAGAGGGAGAGATGGAGAGAGGAGGAAGATAGAGGAGAGATGGATAGAGGAGAGAGAGGAGGAAGATAGAGGAGAGATGGATAGAGGAGAGAGAGGAGGAAGATAGAGGAGAGATGGATAGAGGAGAGAGAGAGGAGGAAGATAGAGGAGAGTTGGATAGAGGAGAGAGATAGAGGAGAGAGGATAGAGGAGAGAGAGGAAGAGGAGAGAGAGGAGGAAGATAGAGGAGAGTTGGATAGAGGAGAGATGGATAGAGAGGAGGAAGATAGAGGAGAGATGGATAGAGGAGAGAGAGGAGGAAGATAGAGGAGAGTTGGATAGAGGAGAGATGGATAGAGGAGGAAGATAGAGGAGAGATGGATAGAGGAGAGAGAGGAGGAAGATAGAGGAGAGAGAGGAGGAAGATAGAGGAGAGAGAAGAATAGAGGAGAGAGAGGAGGAAGATAGAGGAGAGATGGATAGAGGAGAGAGAGGAGAAGATAGAGGAGAGTTGGATAGAGGAGAGATGGATAGAGGAGGAAGATAGAGGAGAGATGGATAGAGGAGAGAGAGGAGGAAGATAGAGGAGAGTTGGATAGAGGAGAGATGGATAGAGGAGGAAGATAGAGGAGAGAGGAGGATAGGAGTTGGAGGAGAGAGAGAGAGAAGATAGAGGAGAGATGGATAGAGGAGAGAGAGGAGAGAAGATAGAGGAGAGAGGATAGAGGAGAGAGAGAGAGGAGGAAGATAGAGGAGGAAGTTGGATAGAGGAGAGAGAGGATAGAGGAGAGATGGATATGGAGGAGAGAGGAGATAGAGGAGAGAGAGGAGGAGGAGAGAGAGAGTAGGAGATGGATAGAGATGGATAGAAGGAAGAGAGGAAGATAGAGGAGAGATGGATAGAGGAGAGAGAGGAGGAAGAGGAGGAGAGATGGATAGAGGAGAGATGGAGAGAGGAGGAAGATAGAGGAGAGATGGATAGAGGAGATAGAGGAGGAAGATAGAGGAGAATGGATAGAGGAGAGAGAGGAGGGAAGATAGAGGAGAGATGGATAGAGGAGAGATGGATAGAGGAGGAAGATAGAGGAGAGAGGATAGAGGAGAGAGAGGAGGAAGATAGAGAGAGTTGGATAGAGGAGAGAGAGGAGGAAGATAGAGAGGAGAGATGGAGAGAGAGAGAGGAGGAGAGATAGAGGAGAGAGATGGATAAAAGGAGAGAGAGGAGGAGAGAGGATAGAGGAGAGCAAATGGATATAGAGAGAGAGGAGGAGGAAGATAGAGGAGAGATGGATAGAGGGAGAGAGAGGAGGAAGATAGAGGAGGATGGATAGAGGAGAGAGAGGAGGAAGATAGAGGAGAGTTGGAGGATAGAGGAGGAAGATAGAGGAAGAGAGGAGAGAGGAGGAGAGAGAGGAGAAGATAGAGGAGAGATGGATAGAGGAGAGGAGAGAGAGGAAGATAGAGGAGAGGATGGATAGAGGAGAGGATGGATACTGAGAGGAAGATAGAGGAGAGAAAGGATAGAGGAGGAGAGGAGGAAGATAGAGGAGAGTTGGATAGAGGAGAGATGGAAGAGGAGGAAGATAGAGGAGAGATGGATAGAGGAGAGAGAGGAGGAAGAGGGAGGAGAGATGGATAGAGGAGAGAGAGAAGGAGGAAGAGGAGAGGAGAGATGGATAGAGGAGAGAGATGGGAGGAAGATAGAGAGAAGATAGTTGGAGGAAGAGGAGGAAGATAGAGGAGAGATGGATAGAGAGAGAGGAGATGAGGAAGATAGAGGAGAGATGGAGAAGAGAGAGAGAGGAGGAAGATAGAGGAGAGGAGTGGAGGAGAGGAGAGATGGAGAGGAGGAAGATAGAGGAGAGATGGATAGAGGAGAGAGAGGAGGAAGAAAGGAGAGAGAGTTGGATAGAGGAGAGATGGATAGAGGAGGAAGATAGAGGAGAGATAGATAGAGGAGAGAGAGGAGGGAAGATAGAGGAGAGATGGATAGAGGAGAAGATGAAGATGGAAGGAGAGAGAGGAGGAGGAAGATAGAGGAGAAGATGGATAGAGGAGAGAGAGGAGAGGAGATAGGAGGAGAGGGTGAGGAGAAATGATAGAGAGAGAGAGATAGGATAGAGGAGAGATGGATAGAGGAGAGATGGAGAGAGGGAGAGAGAGGAGGAGATGATAGAGGAAGAGAGATGATAGAGATAAGGAGAGAGGAGGAAGATAGAGGAGAGATGGATAGAGGAGATAGAGGAGGAAAGGATAGAAGAGAGAGAGGAGGAGATAGAGGAGAGGGGATAGAGGAGGAAGATAGAGGAGAGATGGATAGAGGAGAAAGAGGAGGAAGGAAAGAGGAGAGTGGATAGGAGGAGAGAGAGGAGGAAGAAAGAGGAGAGATGGATATAGTGGGAGAGATGGATAGAGGGAGAAGATAGAAGGAGAGAGGATAGAAGGAGAGAGAGGAGGAAGATAGGAGGAGAGAAAGGAGAAAGAGGAGAGAGAGGGGGAAGATAGAGGAGAGATGGATAGAGGAGAGAGAGGAGGAAGAAGGAGGGAAGAGAGAAATAGAGGAGGAGAGATAGAGGAGGAAGATAGAGGAGAGATGGATAGAGGAGAGAGAGGATAAGAGAGAGAGGAGAGTTGGAGAGAGGAGAGAGAGGAGGAAGATGGAGGAGAGATGAATAGAGGAGAGAGAGGAAGGGAAGAGGTGGAGGAGAGATGAGGAGAAGAAGAGAGAAGAAGAAGATAGAGGAGAGGAGATAGAGCAGAGAGAGGAGGAAGATGGAGGAGAGAAGGATAGAGGAGGAGAGATAGAGGAGAGATGGATAGAGGAGGAGAGAGGATGGAGAGAGGGAGGATAGAGGAGGAAGATAGAGGAGAGTTGAGATAGAGAGAGAGAGGAGGATAGAGAAGAGAGAGATAGAGGAAGAGATGGATAGAGGAGGAGAGAGGAGAAGATAGAGGAGAGATGGATAGAGGAGAGAGAGAAGAGGAGATAGAGGAGAGATGGATAGAGGAGAGAGAGGAGGAAGATAGAGGAGAGTGGACAAGAAGGAGAGTAGGATAGAGGAGAAGATAGAGGAGAGATGGGAGAGATAAGAAGAGAGAGGAGGAAGATAGAGGAGAGATGGATAGAGAGAGAGAGAGGAGGAGATAGAGGAGAGGATGATAGAGAGAGAGAGAGGAGGAAGATAGAGGAGAGTTGGATAGAGAGAGATGATAGAGGAGGAAGATAGAGGATAGAGGAGGAGAGATGATGGAGAGAGGAGGAAGAGAGAGGAGAGATGAAGATAGAGGAAGAGAGAGGAGGAAGATAGAGAGAGATGGATAGAGGAGAGAGGGATAGAGAGGAAATGAGAGAGGAGAGATGGATAGAGAGAGAGAGAGAGGAAGATAGAGGAGAGTAGGATAGAGGAGAGGAGAGAGAAAAGAGAAGAGGAGAGATGGGATAGAGGAGAGAGAGAGGAGGAAAGGAGGAGGAGAGTTGGATAGAGGAGAGAGAGGAGGAAGAAAGAGGAGAGATAGAGGATAGAGGAGAGAGAGGAGGAAGATAGAGGAGAGTTAGAGGATAGAGAGAAGAGAGGAGGAAGATAGAGGAGAGAGAGATAAAGGAGAGAGAGGGAAAAGATGAGAGGAGAGTTGGATAGAGAGAGAGGAGGATGATAGATAGAGAGAGGAGAAGAGGAAAGATGAAATAGAGAGGAAGATAGAGGAGAGATAGGATAGAGGAGAGAGAGGAGGAAGATGGAGGAGAGATGGATAGAGAGGAGAAGAGGAGAGGAGGAGAGGAGAGATGGATAGAGGAGAGAGAGAGAGGAGATAGAGGAGAGATGGATAGAGGAGAGAGAGGAGGAAGAAGGAGTTGAAGAGGATAGAGGAGGAAGATAGAGGGAGAGATGGATAGAGGAGGAAGAGAAGAGGAGAGATGGATAGAGGAGGAAGATAGAGGAGAGATGGATAGAGAGAGGAAGTAGTGGAGGAGAGATGGATAGAGGAGGAAGATAGAGGAGGAGAGATGGATAGAGGAGAGGAAGATAGAGGAGAGAGACAGATAGAGGAGGAAGATAGAGGAGAGATGGAGGAGAGGAGGAGAGATAGAGGAGAGATGGAATAAGGGAAGAGAGTCTAGAGGAGAGAAGGATAGAGGAGGAGGATAGAGGAGAGATGGATAGGGAGGAAGATAGAGGAGAGATAGATAGAGGGGAGGAAGATAGAGGAGAGATGGATAGAGGAGGAAGATAGAGGAGAGAGGGATAGAGGAGAGAAAGATAGAGGAGAGAATGGATAGAGGAGGAAGATAGAGGAGAGATGGATAGAGGAGAGAAGATAGAGGAGAGATGGATAGAGGAGGAAGATAGAGGAGAGATGGAGAATAGAGGAAGATAGAGGAGGAGAGATGAGAATAGAGGAGGAGATAGAAGAGGAGATGAGATGGATAGAGGAAGAAGATAGAGGTGGAGGAGAGGAATAGAGGAGAGAAGATAGGGAGGAGAGATGGATAAGATAGAGGAATAGCTGAGAGGAGAGATGGATAGAGGAGGGAAGATAGTGGAGGAGAGATGGATAGAGGAGGAAGATAGTGGAGGAGAGAAGGATAGAGGAGGAAGATAGTGGAGGAGAGATGGATAGAGGAGGAAGATAGAGGAGGAGAGATGGATAGAGGAGGAAGATAGAGGAGGAGAGATGGATAGAGGAGGAAGATAGAGGAGGAGAGATGGATAGAGGAGGAAGATAGTGGAGGAGAGATGGATAGAGGAGGAAGATAGTGGAGGAGAGATGGATAGAGGAGGAAGATAGTGGAGGAGAGATGGATAGAGGAGGAAGGAAGGGAAGAGGAGAGGAAAAGATGGGAGACCAGATGGAGGTGTGGTGGAGGAGGTTAGCAGGTTAGGAGATGCCACCGGACCTGTTGTCTCTACACTCCGATGGTCTAAATCTGCTGTAGCCTGAAGACAGAGAGACAGAGAGACAGAGAGAGAGAGAGAGAGAGAGAGAGAGATGGAGAAAGAGAGAGAGAGAGAGAGAGAGAAAGAGAGAGAGAGAGAGAACGGAGAGAGGAGAGAGAGAGAGAGAGAGAGAGAGAGCCCATGGGCTCTCAGGAGCCCTCACCTGTCTAAGAGTAGAGTCCCACTGAGAGAGAAAGCTCCTGATTTGGACCTCCTGCGAAACCTAGGAGATTCTGAGAGAGAGAGAGAGGTCACAGCTGACTGACAGTAAAGTTATGTGCGATTTTTGGTTTATGGACAGAGGCTCAATGATCATACTGTTATGGGGATTATACTGTAGCTAGGATATTTTATATGGGGAGAGCTGTAGCTATATATTTTTATATGGGGATCATCCTGGATAGCTATGTATTTTATATGGGGATTATACTGTAGCTATGTATTTTATATGGGGATTATACCTGTAGCTATGTATTTTATATGGGGATTCAATACTGTAGCTATGTATTTTATATGGGGATTATACTGTAGCTATATATTTTTATATGGGGATTATACTGTAGCTATGTATTTTATATATGGGGATTATACTGTAGGCTAGTATTTTATATGGGGATTATACTGTAGCTATGTATTTTATATGGGGATTATACTGTAGCTATGTATTTTACTATGGGATTATAGTGTAGCTATGTATTTTATATGGGGATATACTGTAGCTATGTATTTTTATATGGGGAATTATACTGTAGC
>JAGTTL010001091.1:0-18000 GCA_036851935.1 Coregonus suidteri
TCTCCATTTGTTTTTTTCAGGGTTTCCGTTTATAATTTTTTGCTCTCAGTCACACTATATAAATTGAAAAACAACAATGTGATGTTTTTAAGTCCACGTCAATGGTTAAACCACATCAGGAGACCACTTTGGAGATCTGGGAAAAAGTCGTAAGAACTTTGGGTGTAGTTAAGCCTTTAATTCAATTGCGCACCAGCCAGAGACCATTGTCTGGTTAGCAATGTACACTATAAATACAAAAGTATGTGGACACCCCTTCAAATTAGTGGATTCAGCCACACCCGTTGCTGACAGGTGTATAAAATCGAGCACACAGACATGCAATCTCCATAGACACACATTGGCAGTAGAATGGTCTTACTGAAGAGCTCAGTGACTTTCAACATGGCACCGTCATAGGATGCCACTTTTCCAACAAGTCAGTTTGTCAAATTTCTGCCCTGCTAGAGCTGCCCCGGTCAACTATTTGCTGTTATTGTGAAGTGGAAACGTCTAGGAGCATCAACGGTAAAAATTGGTGGAGGAGGAATAATGGTCTGAGGCTGTTGTTCATGGTTTGGGCTAGGCCCCTTAGTTCCAGTAAAGGGAAATCTTAATGCTACAGAATACAATGACATTCTAGACGATTCTGGGCTTCCACCTTTGTGGCAACAGTTTGGGGAAGTCCCTTTCCTGTTTCAGCATGACATTGCCCCTGTGCACAAAGCGAGGTCCATACAGAAATGGTTTGTCGAGATCGGTGTGGAAGAACTTGACTGGCCTGCACAGAGCCCTGACCTCAATCCCATCGAACACTTTTGGGATGAATTGGAACAGCCGACTGCGAGCCAGGCCTAATCTCCCAACATCAGTGCCCGACCTCACTAATGCTCTTGTGGCTGAATGGGAGCAAGTCCCCGCAGCAGTGTTCCAACATCTAGTGGAAAGCCTTCCCAGAAGAGTGAAGGCTGTTATAGCAGCAAAGAGGGGACCAACTCCATATTAATGCCCATGATTTTGGAATAAGATGTTTGACAAGCAGGTGTCCACATACTTTTGGTAATGTAGGGTCCTTCTTTATTTTCTCTCCAAAACTCTTGAGCGTGCCGTCTCTAGCCAACTCTCCTGCTATCTCTCTCAGAATGACCTTCTTGATCTAAACCAGTCAGGTTTCAAGACTGGTCATTCAACTGAGACTGCTCTTCTCTGTGTCACGGAGGCTCTCCGCACTGCTAAAGCTAACTCTCTCTCCTCTGCATTTATCCTTCTAGACCTATCTGCTGACCTTTGATACTGTGAACCATCAGATCCTCCTCTCCACCCTCTACGAGTTGGGCATCTCCGGCGCTGCTCACTCTTGGATTGCGTCCTACCTGACAGGTCGCTCCTACCAGGTGGCGTGGCGAGAATCTGTCTCTGCACCACGTGCTCTCACCACTGGTGTTCCCCAAGGCTCAGTTCTAGGCCCTCTCCTATTCTCGCTATACACCAAGTCACTTGGCTCTGTCATATCCTCACATGGTCTCTCCTATCATTGCTACGCAGACGACACACAATTAATCTTCTCCTTTCCCCCTTCTGATAACCAGTGTGCGAATCGCATCTTTGCATGTCTGGCAGACATATCAGTGTGGATGTCGGATCACCACCTCAAGCTGAACCTCGGCAAGACGGAGCTGCTCTTCCTTCCGGGGAAGGACTGCTCGCTCCATGATCTCGCCATCACGGTTGACAACTCCATTGTGTCCTCCTCCCAGAGTGCAAAGAACCTTGGCGTGACCCTGGACAACACCCTGTCGTTCTCCGCCAACATCAAAGCGGTGATCCGATCCTGCAGGTTCATGCTCTACAACATTCGCAGAGTACGACCCTACCTTACACAGGAAGCGGCACAGGTCCTAATCCAGGCATTTATCATCTCCCGTCTGGATTACTGCAACTCGCTGTTGGCTGGGGTCCCTGCCTGTGCCATTAAACCCCTACAACTTATCCAGAACGCTGCAGCCCGTCTGGTGTTCAACCTTCCCAAGTTCTCTCATGTCACCCCCGCTCCTCCGCACACTCCACTGGCTTCCAGTTGAGGCTCGCATCTACTACAAGACCATGGTGCTTGCCTACGGAGCTGCCAGGGGAACGGCACCTCCTTACCTTCAGGCTCTGATCAGACCCTACACCCAAACGAGGGCACTACGTTCATCCACCTCTGGTCTGCTAAATGACGTAAATGTAAATCTACTGTATCTGTAGTACGTATGTGATTGCATAGTTTGCTAAACAAATGGCCGCTGGATTGATACCAAATCGTGGTATTAATTCTGCCAGGAAGGCATAGGCTACTTTTGTAGTTAACATTTAATCTAAAAGGTTTTTGGGAACCTTTCCATCTACCAGAAGACGGTTGTCATTACATTAGCATCATCGCTAAAGGCTACACAAAGTGGTAGACAAACGCACACACCCACATTCCTGAGTCGTTGCCTCTTCTGAAAGTTGACGACTCAATTTGACCCCCTCAACAATATACCATGAGGATTTTTTTTCCCCCCACTCTAAAGCACCAGGATGCTACTAGCTTTCTGTGTCTTTGCATCACACAGTGCTACTCATTTCCTCATTTTACAATTGGATCACCCCCCCTCCCCCTCCGCCGCTAATTATGCTTTTGGTTTGGCCTGGTCCTCTATAGCCGTGGTTTTGCAGAGGAAGGCTTGTAAGGAGAACTGAGATGCTCTCTTCTTAACCAACCCTAAAATCTGTGAGTTAACTTTAGCACTTCCAGAACCAACTTTTAGTTTTTATTTCAATTTGAGAATCTACAATAGAAATTGGCTTCATTGTGACACAGCAGTAAGCTGGTTTATTTCTCCTTTATTATTTAGTCTCGGTTTCAACATGGAAGGGATCCAGGTACTGGTGTTTTGTACTGTTTCTTGACGAGTAAAAGGCTAATTTATTAACTACAATGCCTTCAGATAGTATTCACACCCAGGGGCGGTGTGTTCAATAGGGCGATATGGGCGACGCACTGCCAAACGGGAAAAGGAAGGGATTTTTTTTCTAATCAATTATATCACGGCAACAGTAGTTATATTCAGTGTTGTAATCTAGACGTCTGATCTGCCACAGTGCCACACTGCCACTAAATGTCCAATCAGGCTAAAGTCGTGCTTCAAATGCCCCCCCCCCCCCCCCCTTTTGGGGCGATTTCAGTCAGGTTGAAAATCGCCCAGAAGTCTGTCATAGACTCCCATGTAAAATCTATTTTTTTTTCAAATTTCAGAGCTTTCAATACAATCTCTATGGGGTGTCTGAGGGCTTGCACTTACGCGCTTTCATCATACGTAACGTAACCATGAACGTAACTAAGAAAAAGAGCGGGCATTAGCAGCGTCTCTGTTGCGACCTGCAGTGTGTGTGACGTTTGGTGTGGCGTTATCTTATGTTTTTTAATCTTATGTTTTTAATTTGTACACTTAGTGGCGTTATTTTTATGTTTTTAATTTGTACACTTAGTTTACAAACATTCTGCCAACCATGGATTTCCAGTGGTGGGGTCACGGTGTTGGACTGATCTTGTTGATCGTGTACATACCCGCTACGAACGGACTAAATAATGAAAACGCTGCTGGCAGCGGAATCCAATAATACAGCAGCTGGGAGTTTTTACTACAATGCAACTCAAATACGAACGCGATGGATATATCCCAATGGCCCATCTAATACCTGATTGTCTGCGAGTGGATTACAAAACCAAATGCAAACGTGGAAAACGCGGGGGAATCAGACAACGACTTTAAAAAAATTAAGAACAAACTTCCCTTACCCACCACCTTGCTGATTAATGCCCAGTCACTGAGGGGGAAAGCGGATGAGTTGTCAGCGAATCTGCGCTTCCAACACGAATATCGGGAGGCCTGTTTTGCTGGCATTTACTGAGACTTGGCTGGATGACAGAGTCCCGGACAGAGAAGTGGTAGCCGGCCGGCTTCACCCTGGTCAGAGCGGACCGCGATCTGACAGTCACAGGGAAACTTCACGGCGGGGGCGTCTGCCTGCTTGTCAGCGACCAGTGGTGTAAATCGATCCTGGTAAGAGAGCAACTCTGTACCCCCGACATTGAACTGCTTTCTGTGTCACTGCGACCTTACTATCTGCCCCGTGAGTTCCCCCAATTGTTTGTTACCGTTGTGTACATTCAACCAAAAGCTAATATAACAAAGGCATCAGAGATTATTTATAATCTGTCACAGAAACTGGAATCCATCTCCCCGACGCACCCAAATTTATTTTAGGGGATTTTAACAACTGTACCTTGCACAAAGTCTTGCGCACATACCATCAGTATGTGAAATGTCACACTAGGAAAAATAGGACTCTTGATTTGTGCTATGGGACAATACCAAAGGCGTTCTCTGCCACCACCAGACCTCCTCTGGGGACATCAGACCACAATGTGGTCTTACCTCAGGCCAATTTACTGTCGCCTCCTGGAGAGGGAGAAACCCACAGTTTAAAACTGTCCAGATCTGGAATGACAACAGTATCACTTGGGTGTTTTGACTGTACAATGTGGGAGGTATTTGAGGACAGCAGCTCTGATCTGGATGAACTCACAGAGGTTATTTCAGACTATGTAAACTTCTGTGTTGAGTCAGTTGTGCCTACTAAGACCTGTCAAAAAATCTTCCCTAACAACAAGCCTTGGGTATCAAAACATCTCTGAAAATCACTACTTGATAGGAAGAAGGCAGTTTATGCTGGGGGTGATAGACAGGCTTTAAGAGATGTACAACGTGAGATAAAAAGACAGATACTGGTGGACAAGTTTTGCGGAGTGTTTGAGTTAGCTTTGCGAGGCAAAGATGAAACTGAGGGCTCCACCAACCCTGGTAAGCCAACACTTTTGAGATCAGTCAATAAATGCTTCTGGTATTGACTTATATGCTGCCCCTGTCTTCATGTTGTTGCTGGACATATCTTTTTAAAAATGTGTGTAGGTCACCTAAATCATCAGAAAAATTGCCCCCCCTGAGAATTTTTTCAGGAGCCGCCACTGTTCACACCCCTTGACTGTTTCCAGATTTTGTTGCAGCCTGAATTTAAAAGTATTACATTTAGATTTTGTGTCACTGATCTACACACACAATAGCCCATAATGTCAAAGTGGAATTATGTTTTTAGAAATGTTTATAAATTAATTAAAAGTGAAAAGCCGAAATGTCTTGAGTCAATAAGTATTCAACCCTTTTGTTATGGCAGAAAAAGTTTGGGAAGCAATGATCTAGATAATGATAAGCACAAACACAAATGGGCAACCCCATGCTTCAGCCTATTTATTTATAGCTGGTGCTGTAACTGTATTCATACTGAACCGTTCGGTACAGGGACCTCGGCTCGGTCTGCACTGTGAACCCAAATCAATACATACAAATATCTTGACACAATAAAAACACTAGTCCTAAAGGCTGAGTTGTAGGCCTATGCCTATGCCTAGCATGTCTACAACCATTTCAACAGTAACATCTGTTACCCCCAATAACTATTTTGCCTTATCCACAATAACCTTCAACCTGGCATTTCTGCTTTCCACAACCCGAGTAGTGTTGATAACCTTACCAATGAAAGCTATGAAATGTACTTTATTCACTATCAAAGTGTACTTTGACAAAGCACATTCATGAGCGCAAGATTTCTGAACAGGTCTCGAAACCATACCAGGACCAGCAGAAACATCAGCCCCGACAGTAGGTCCACTTAGTAAAGGAACATCCATGGAAGCTCCATCATTCCGCACTTTAGTTCCACCAGTCTGTTTTACATCCTCTGCATACGATACATCATGACTCATTCTAGATCTCTGAGACTCTCTAGCCTCTCTCTGCACCTGGTATCCACCAAATGCTGCACTATTCCACAAATTCACTTTTAACAAGGCACACCTGTTAATTGAAATGCATTCCAGGTGACTACCTCATGAAGCTGGTTGAGAGAATGCCAAGAATGTGCAAAGCTGTCATTAAGGGTGGCTATTTGAAGAATCTCAAATATAAAATATATTTTGATTTGTTTAACACTTTTTTTGGTTACTACATGATTCCATATGTGTTATTTCATAGTTTTGATTTCTTCACTATTATTCTACAATGTAGAAAATAGTAAAAAATTAAGAAAAACCCTTGAATGAGTAGGTGTGTCCAAACGTTTGACTGGTACTGTGTGTGTGTGTGTGTGTGTGTGTGTGTATGTATGTATATATATATATATATATATATACATACATACATACATACATACATACAGAGACACACACACACACACACACACACACACACATTACCTTTCAAAAGTTTGGGGTCACTTAGAAATGTCCTTGTTTTTGAAAGAAAAGCATTTTTTTTGTCCATTTAAAATAACATCAAATTGATCAGAAATACAGTGTAGACATTGTTAATGTTGTAAATGGCTATTGTAGCTGGAAACGGCTGATTTTTAATGGAATATCTACATAGGCGTACAGAGGCCCATTATCAGCAACCATCAGTCCTGTGTTCCAATGGCACGTTGTGTTTGCTAATCCAAGTTTATCATTTAAAAAGGCTAATTGATCATTAGAAAACCCTTTTGCAATTATGTTAGCACAGCTGAAAACGGTTGTGCTGATTAAAGAAGCAATAAAACTGGCCTACTTAAGACTAGTTGAGTATCTGGAGCATCAGCAATTGTGGGTTCGATTACATGCTCAAAATGGCCAGAAACAAATAACTTTCTTCTGAAACTCGTCAGTCTATTCTTGTTCTGAGAAATGAAGGCTATTCCATGCGAGAAATTGCCAAGAAACTGAAGATCTCGTACAACGCTGTGTACTACTCCCTTCACAGAACAGCGTAAACTGGCTCTAACCAGAATAGAAAGAGGAGTGGGAGGCCCCAGTGCACAACTGAGCAAGAGGACAAATACATTAGAGTGTCTAGTTTTGAGAAACAGGCGCCTTCTGTACTTCTCCAGGCTAAACATTCTCAAACCTCAGCGGCACTGATAGGCTTTCACTACGGGACATAAAAAACTGTAATATCTTATGTTTCACCGAGACGTGGCTGAACGACGACACGGATAATATAGAGCTGGCTGGATTTTCCATCGCATCGGCAGGACAGAGCTGCTACGTCTGGTAAGATGAGGGTCTATTTGTCAATAACAGCTGGTGCGCGATGTCTAATATTAAAGAAGTCTGAGGTAGAGTACCTCATGATAAGCTGTAGGCCACACTATCTACCAAGAGAGTTCTCATCTATATTATTCGTAGCTGTCTATTTACCACCACAAACCGATGCTGGCATTAAGACCGCACTCAACGAGCTGTATAAGGCCATAAGCAAACAAGAAAATGCTCATCCAGAAGCGGCGTTCCCAGTGGCAGGGGACTTTAATGCAGGCAAACTTCAATCCGTTTTAACTCATTTCTACCAGCATGTCACATGTGCAACCAGAGGAAAAAAAACTCTAGACCACCTTTACTCCACACACAGAGACGCATACAAAGCTCTCCCTCGCCATCCATTTGTCAAATCTGACCATCATTTTTTCCTCCTGATTCCTGCTTACAAGCAAAAACTAAAGCAGGAAGTACCAGTGACTCGCTCAATACGGAAGTGGTCAGATGACGCGGATGCTACGCTACAGGACTGTTTTCCTAGCACAGACTGGAATATGTTCCGTGATTCATCCAATGGCATTGAGGAGTATACCACCTCAGTCACCGGCTTCATCAGTAAGTGCATCGACTCCAGAACCATCCCCTTGCGAGGATAACAACACAGAGGCTTTTTCTAAAATGATTTATGAGATTGGAGAACACATTGAATATACAGAATCTTTCCAGATCCTTGATATCCTTAGTCTGCGCTTATGGACTGCCCTCTTCAATTCAAACGATATGCGATATGCAACTTTTCAGGGAAGTTAGGAACCAATATACACAAGCAGTCAGGAAAGCAAAGGCAAACTTTTTCTAAAACAGAAATTTGCATCCTGTAGCACTAACTCCAGTGTGTCAAAAAGTTTTGGGACACTATGGGGGTAAGGGTTTTTTTCTTCCATGGAGAATAAGAGCACTTCCTCCCAGTTGCCCACTGCACTGAGGCTAGGAAACACTATCACCACCGATAAATCTACAATAATCGAGAATTTCAACAAGCATTTTGCTACAGCTGGCCATGCTTTCCATCTGGCTACCACTACCCCGGCCACCAACTCTGCACCCTCCGCTGAAACTTGCCCATGCCCCCCCCCCGCTTCTCCTTCACACAAATTCAGACAGCTGACGTTTTGAAAGAGCTGCAAAATCTGGACCCCTACAAATCAGCTGGGCTAGACAATCTGGACCCTTTCTTTCTAAAACTAGCCGCCGAAATTGTCGCAACCCCTATTACTAGTCTGTTCAACCTCTCTTTCATAACGTCTGAGATCCCCAGAGATTGGAAAGCTGCCGCGGTCATCCCCCTCTTTCAAAGGGGTGACACTCTAGATCCAAACTGCTACAGACCTATATCCATCCTGCCCTGCCTTTCGAAAGTATTTGAAAGCCAAGTTAACAAACAGATCACCGACCATTTCGAATACCCACCGTACCTTCTCCGCTTTATATGCAATCCGGTTTCCGAGCTGGTCATGGGTGCACTTCAGCCATGCTCAAGGTCCTAAACGATATTATAACCGCGATTGATAATAGACAGTACTGTGCAGCCGTCTTCATCGACCTGGCCAAGGCTTTCGACTCTGTCAACCACCGCATTCTTATTGGCAGACTAAATAGCCTTGGTTTCTCAAATGACTGCCTCGCCTGGTTCACCAACTACTTCTCAGATAGAGTTCAGTGTGTCAAATCGGAGGGCCTGTTGTCTGGACCTATGGCAGTATCTATGGGGGTGCCACAGGGTTCAATTCTTGGGCCGACACTTTTCTCCGTGTATATCAATGATGTCGATCTTGCTGCTGGTGACTCTCAGATCCACCTCTACGCAGACGACACCATTTTGTATACATCTGGCCCTTCATTGGACACTGTGTTAACAAACCTCCAAACGAGCTTCAATGCCATACAACACTCCTTCAGTAGCCTCCAACTGCTCTTAAACACTAGTAAAACTAAATGCATGCTTTTCAATCGAACGCTGCTGGCACCCCCGCCCACCCGACTAGAATCACCACTCTTGACGGGTCTGACCTAGAGTATGTGGACAACTACAAATACCTAGGTGTCTGGTTAGACTGTAAACTCTCCTTCCAGACTCACATAAAGAATCTCCAATCCAAAGTTAAATCTAGAATCGGCTTCCTATTTCGCAACAAAGCCTCCTTCACTCATGCTGCCAAACATGCCCTCGTAAAACTGACTATCCTACCGATCCTTGATCGGCGATGTCATTTACAAATAGCCTCCAAACTAGCTCTCCAACACTCAGCAAATTGGATGTAGTCTATCACAGTGCCATCCGTTTTGTCTCCAAAGCCCCATACGCTACCCACCACTGTGACCTGTACGCTCTTGTTGGCTGGTCCTCACTACATGTTCGTCGTCAAACCCACTGGCTCCAGGCCATCTATAAATCACTGCTAGGCAAATCCCCGCCTTATCTTAGCTCATTGGTCACCATAGCAGCACCCACCCGTAGTCTGCGCTCCAGCAGGTATATCTCACTGGTCATTCCCAAAGCCAACACCTCCTTTGGCCGCCATTCCTTCCAGTTCTCTGCTGCCAATGACTGGAACGAATTGCAAAAATCTCTGAAGCTGGAGACTCTTATCTCCCTCACTAACTTTAAGCATCAGTTGTCAGAGCACCTTACCGATCACTGCACCTGTACACAGCCCATCTGAAATTAGCCACCCAACTACCTCATCCCTATATTGTTATTTATTTTGCTCTTTTGCACCCCAGTATCTCTATTTGCACATAATCTCTTGCACATCTAGCATTCCAGTGTTAATACTATTGTAATTATTTTGCACTATAGCCTATTTATTGCCTTACCTCCATAACTTGCTACATTTGCACACACTGTATATATATTTTCTGTTGTATTTTTGACTTTATGTTTTTTACCCCATATGTAACTCTGTGTTGTTTTTATCGCACTGCTTTGCTTTATCTTGGCCAGGTCGCAGTTGTAAATGAGAACTTGTTCTCAACTGGCTTACCTGGTTAAATAAAGGTTAAATAAAAAATAAATAAAAACCACATGTTTTCAATGGGCTTTAAGTCCGGAGACAGATGGCCATTGCAAACTGTTGATTTTGTGGTCAATTAACCTTTTTTTTGTGGATTGTGATGTGTGCTTGGGGTTGTCGTCTTGCTGGAAGATCCACTTGCGACCAAGTTTCTTGGTTAAAATGTCCTGGTACTTGGTAAAGTTCATGATTCTGTTGATCTTTAACGAGGGCCCTACGACCAGTGGAATCAAAATAGCCCCATAACATCAAAGATCCACCACCATATTTTACAGTAGGGATTAGGTATTTTCTACATATGCATAGTTTTTTTCGAAGGCCAAACCCACCACTGGTATGCATGGCCAAAGACCTCTGTTTTTTGTGTCATATTACCATAGCACCGGTTCCAAGTGAAAATGCCATTTAGCAAACTCTCCAGGCGCTGCTATGGTCAGATGACATGAAAACAGAGGTCTTTGGCCACACACACCAATTGTCAGTTTGGCCTTCGAAAGAACAATGCATATGCAGAAAATACCTAATAATAATTGGACCAAATTATCACTAAATTCACCAGAAACAACCATTTTACAGCAATTGTTAAAAAAAAAAAAAAAATCCCCTGGGGGACATGCCCCCAGGTGTTGAACCCAGAACCCACTGACCCTGCCCCCCCCCCCCCCCCCCCTCCATTTTGTTTTATGATAATCTTGGCCAAATTAATGCATTTTCTAATAAGGTCAATACATTTAGTTGTTTTCCTACTAAGCACAATGAAAACATTTCCGGATTCCGTGATTCCGTCTGCTTTCTCCGCAACGCAGATTTTTTTGCGTCCTACTTTTAACACTTTTAAATTGTTAAAGTAGTCCTTGTGCATAGAGTTGTATGGCTTGTTTAACTTTGCAATCATTGGTTTTTGTTTTGACATATATTTTAAAGTGAAAAATCTGAGTCTCAGCATCACTCTGTTACCATGGAATTGCCCAGACGTGACAATCTTGTCACAGAGCAATCAAAGCAAAGTGACCATTGATTGTAAAGACAGAGAGACTTTAAAAGCCATTCTGTCGCACAGCTTGAGTTCTTTTGGTTCTTGTTTTCAATCTCAATCATCAGAAGTGGATAGGTAATGATCTCCTGCATGGATTATGCAGCTCTGTTCTTCCTCCTCTGCTGGGTGTCATTCGGTTAGCGGTCGACACTTCACCCCATAGAGTGCCAGAGACGTGCCTTCAGGCAATTGCAAATCGACTTTCAATTGCAAATTGCTTTCACTCCTTCAACGTTTTTCTCAGTCTGAGCTCAATTTAATTTCCTGCTCTCACTTATAATAAATAATAATATGCCATTTAGCAGACGCTTTTATCCAAAGCAACTTACAGTCATGCGTGCATACATTTTTTTGTGTATGGGTGGTCCCGGGGATCGAACCCACTACCTTGGCGTTACAAGCGCCGTGCTCTACCAGCTGAGCTACAGAGGACCACCACTTCCATTGGAGGCTAAAGATTGAGCAGGATATTGCATGGGGAGAGCACAAGGTGCAGTGACTTTGTAAGGCTGGTCTCCCCTGAGGCAATTTAGCTCAGACCTGCAGTCTCTCTATCCCAATTTCAATGTAAGGGCCTTTATTGGGATGGGAAATATGGGTTTACATTGCCAAAGCAAGTGAAATAGATAATAAACAAAAGTGAATTAAACAATAAAATAAATGAACAGTAAACATTGCACTCACAAAAGCTCCAAAAGCCATTTCAAATATCATTATGTGCAAATAGTTAAAGTACAAATGGGAAAAATAAATAAACATAAATATGGGTTGTATTTACATTGGTGTTTGTTTTTCACTGGTTGCCCTTTTCTTGTGGCAACAGGTAACAAATCTTGCTGCTGCACATTTTGTGGGCAGTGTGCACATAGCCTGTCTTCTCTTGAGAGCCAGGTCTGCCTACGGCGGCCTTTCTCAATAACAAGGCTATGCTCACTGAGTCTGTACATATAGTCTAATTCTGCTCTGCATGCATTATTTGGTGTTTTACGTTGTACACAGAGGATGTTTTTGCTGAATTCTGCATGCAGAATCTCAATTTGGTGTTTGTCCCATTTTGTGAATTCTTGGTTGGTGAGCGGACCCCAGACCTCACAACCATAAAGGGCAATGGGTTCTATAACTGATTCAAGTATTTTTAGCCAGATCCTAATTGGTATGTATAATTTTATGTTCCTTTTGTTGGCATAGAAGGCCCTTCTTGCCTTGTCTCTCAGATCGTTCACAGCTTTGTGGAAGTTACCTGTGGCGCTGATGTTTAGGCCGAGGTATGTATCGTTTTTTGTGTGCTCTAGGGCAACGGTGTCTAGATGGAATTTGTATTTGTGGTCCTGGTCAACTGGACCTTTTTTGGAACGCCATTAATTTTGTCTTACTGAGATCTACTGTTAGGGCCCAGGTCTGACAGAATCTGTGCAGAATATCTAGGTGCTGCTGTAGGCCCTCCTTGGTTGGGGACAGAAGAGCTCAAATAATATCATTAAAAATCTGTCTGTCAGAGGGACGTGGCAGGATGACAACTTTAACAAAGGGAATATTTAGTGAAAAATATCAAAACCGTCAAGACAGCCTACAGTACAGAATGCATAATGTCATTGTTCATTTTAGGCTGCGTTAATTAATTTGTTTTCTTTTAATGTACTTATTTGATGCAGCCTAAGTTGTTAGATTCAATTGAATAACTGAACAACGCTACAAACCTACATTGTTTAGTTGGTACCCCTCTCCCTATGAACTAACTTGATTTCTCTCTCTCTCTCTCTCTCTCTCTCTCTCTCTCTCTCTCTCTCTCTCTCTCTCTCTCTCTCTCTCTCTCTCTCTCTCTCTCTCTCTCTCTCTCTCTCTCTCTCTCTCTCTCTCTCTCTCTCTCTCTCTCTCGCTCTCTCTTTCTCCGTTTTTCACTGGTTGGTGGATCATGATAGATGCAGCGGTGTCCTGCCCAACCCAAGAGGAGATGAACCATGCCTTCCACACGTGTGGAGTCTTCTCCACCATTGCCTTCTTCATGTGCGCAACACACACAGACACACACACACACACACACACATGCAGAAGGTGTCAGTACCGGCCAGGGCAGGCACCCATACAGTGTGTTTTTTTTTTTTGGTGTTTTTCCAGGATCAATGCAGTATCTAATAGCCAGGGAGGGCTGCATTGGCAGGACAGGTTGGTTGGAAATCCATAATGGTTTCTATCTATGTCAAGGATATTTGTGTGTTGCTTTTGTGGAGTTGTTGTTGTTGTTGTTATTTAAGTTGTGTGTCTCTGCAGGAGCTCGTCTTTGGCTGTTCATTGGTTTCATGATGATGTTTGGTTCCATCTGGATCCTGTTAGGAGGATATGTGGTTCCTGGATATGTTAGGAGGATATGAGTCTGATAGCTTTCGATTTCGCTCTCCCTCTCTTTCTACGTGGTTCTTTCATAGTCCAGCTGAAATTACATCCTTCCTTTTCCGGATACACGTGTGTCAGTGTCAGTACATGTTGGCTGGCCACAGTACTGCTGACTCTAATGGCTGGTAGTGATACGTTATTTCCCCGTTATCTGATGGACTGACGCGACACAACCTCATCATTCTGACGCAACACAACCTCATCATTCTGACGCAACACAGCCTCACCATTCTGACACAACCTCATCATTCTGACACAGCCTCACCATTCTGACACAACCTCATCATTCTGACACAACCTGACACACCATTCTGACACAACACCTCACCATTCTGACAACAACCTCATCATTCTGACACAACCTCATCATTCTGACACAACCTCACCATTCTGACACAACCTCACCATTCTGACACAACCTCACCATTCTGACACAACCTCACCATTCTGACACAACCTCACCATTCTGACACAACCTCACCATTCTGACACAACCTCACCATTCTGACACAACCTCATCATTCTGACACAACCTCATCATTCTGACACAACCTCATCATTCTGACACAACCTCACCATTCTGACACAACCTCATCATTCTGACACAACCTCACCATTCTGACACAACCTCACCATTCTGACACAACCTCACCATTCTGACACAACCTCACCATTCTGACACAACCTCACCATTCTGACACAACCTCACCATTCTGACACAGATGGTTTGGCTCCTTCCATATTACCCCCCTCTAAGATCATCAGCTAGAAACCTATTGGATGGTTGGTTTCATTCACTCTGGATGGTTGGTTTCAATCACCATGAATGTCTCACTATTTTACAGTCTCCTCCTTACACTCTGCACCCCCCCCCCCCATATTCTACAGCTGTGTTATTGTGTTGCCCTCAAGTGATTCACGATCTCTAAGATTAATTATTTATGTAAGTTCTTGAATTGAATTATGAGAGTGCATGCTATCACTGGGAACAAAGCTATTTTAGCAAATCGTTACGTTATCACCTTTATCGCAAGCACTGGATTATATCAAAGCGTTTATGTGAAAGCTATATATATATATATATTTTAAGCAAAGCGTTTGTGAAATTTGTCTGCTTCATACTACAATCAGTTCCTGTTTTTAATGGGGAAGCTGTTGTTCTGTCTCAGGGTTAGTCATTTTTGCAATGTCTTTCAGAAGTCTGAAACATTTCCTGTTTTTGCTGTTGTTCTTATCAGAAAGTGACAAAGTATCTTCATATGAACACGGGTTGTCTTGTAAAGGTTTCATCATCTTAGCAAAGTTCCCCTCGTTGTCTCTAGTGGGCTGGACTAGGTACAGTGAGCGTCTGCATCTGAATCCCATACTATTATGGATACTACTAATAGGAAAGGAAAGGGGGATACCTCGTCAGTTGTACACCTGAATGCATTCAACTGAAATGTGTGTTCGGCATTTAACCCAACCCCTCTGAATCAGAGAGGTGCGGCGGGCTGCCTTAAATCGACATCCACGTCATCGGCGCCCGGGGAACAGTGGTATACTACTACTACTACTAATACATCTACTGCTACTACTACTACTACTACTCCCGTGTAGTTCTGGGCTGATTCCTCACCGTTCTCATGATCATTGCAACTCCACAAGGTGAGATCTTGCATGGAGCCCCAGGCCGAGGGAGATTAACAGTTATTTTGTGTTTCTTCCATTTGTGAATAATCGCACCAACTGTTGTCACCTTCTCACCAAGCTGCTTGGCGATGGTCTTGTAGCCCATTTCAGCCTTGTGTAGGTCTACAATCTTGTCCCTGACATCCTTGGAGAGCTCTTTGGTCTTGGCCATGGTGGAGAGTTTGGAATCTGATTGATTGCTTCTGTGGACAGGTGTCTTTTATACAGGTAACAAACTGAGATTAGGGGCACTCCCTTTAAGAGTGTGCTCCTAATCTCAGCTCGGAGCCAGAAATCTTTCTGATTGAGAGGGGGTCAAATACCTATTTCCCTCATTAAAATGCAAATCAATTTATAAAATTTTTGACATGCATTTGTCTGGATTTTTTTGTTGTTATTCTGTCTCTCACTGTTCAAATAAACCTACCATTAAAATTATAGACTGATAATTTCTTTGTCAGTGGGAAAACGTACAAAATCAGCAGGGGATCAAATACTTTTTTCCCCTCACTGTAGCTGGAGTAAGTTGATGTGAAAACTCCATGAATCCCCAATGTAGCTAAACTGAACTGAACCGAAGGTCATCCGGGCATGAAATCTCAATTAAAACTGCTTACTACGTAACAATGAAAGATGCCGCATGATTGGTTCTCTACTTCCAAGAGAAACCCATGACTTTTGAGTAAAAAGGTAACTCATCTGAATTTCTCATATGCTCTGCTAAGCATCATGTGTTCATAGTGACATGAAACAATCTGTACATCCTGATGTGAATGAGAGGTCATGAAGCGTTTGAATGGGTTATATAGGTGCTGTTTGTGGAAAGGGGGGATGTTATGGGGTGCTGACCGGCCAGTATTTTGTAGTTCTCTGTTCTTGATCATTGACTTCCTCTGGTAAAATTTAACGACGGACTTGTTAATGTAATCTGCTTCAATAAAAACAGATTTCTAATTAAATGTAACGTTTGCACGTTTCATTTTTATATTATTATTATTATTATTTAGAAGCTTCTGATAGGCTAATTGACATCATTTGAGTGAATTGGAGGTGTACCTGTGGATGTACTCGTTTCAACTCCCTACCTTCAAACTCAGTGCCTCTTTGCTTGACATCATGGGAAAATCAAAATAAATCAGCCAAGACCTCAGAAAAATAATTGAAGACCTCCACAAGTCTGGTTCATCCTTGGGAGCAATTTCCAAACCCCTGAAGGTACCATGTTCATCTGTACAAACAATAGTACGCAACTATAAACACCATGGGACCACGCAGCCGTCATACCGCTCAGGAAGGAGACGCGTTCTGTCTCCTAGAGATGAATGTACTTTGGTGCGAAAAGTGCAAATCAATCCCAGAACAACAGCAAAGGACCTTGTGAAGATGCTGGATGAAACAGGTACAAAAGTATCTATATCCACAGTAAAACGAGTCCTATATCGACATAACCTGAAAGGCCGCTCAGCAAGGAAGAAGCCACTGCTCCAAAACTGCCATAAAAAACGATGGTTTGGAACTGCACATGGGGATAAAGATCGTACTTTTTGGAGAAATGTCCTCTGGTCTGATGAAACGAAAATAGAACTGCTTGGCCATAATGACCATCGTTATGTTTGAAGGAAAAAGGGGGCTGCTTGCAAGCCGAAGAACACCATCCCAACAGTGAAGCACGCGGGTGGCAGCATCATGCTGTGGGGCTGCTTTGCTGCAGGAGGGACTGGTGCACTTCACAAAATAGATGGCATCATGAGGAAGGAAAATGATGTGGATATATTGAAGCAACATCTCAAGACATCAGTCAGGAAGTTAAAGCTTGGTCGCAAATGGGTCTTCCAAATGGACAATGACCCCAAGCGTACTTCCAAAGTTGTGGCAAAATAGCTTAATGACAACAAAGTCTAGGTATTGAAGTGGCCATCACAAAGCCCTGACCTCAATCCTATAGAAAATGTGTGGGCAGAACTGAAAAAGCGTGTGCGAGCAAGGAGGCCTACAAACCTGACTCAGTTACACCAGCTCTGTCAGGAGGAATGGGCCAAAATTCACCCAACTTATTGTGGGAAGCTTGTGGAAGGCTACCCGAAACATTTGACCCAAGTTAAACAATTTAAAGGCAATGCTACCAAATACAAATTGAGTGTATGTAAACTTCTGACCCACTGGGAATGTGATGAAAGAAATAAAAGCTGAAATAAATCATTCTCTCTACTATTATTCTGACATTTCACATTCTTAAAATAAAGTGGTGATCCTAACTGACCTAAGACAGGGAATTTTTGCTAGGATTAAATGTCAGGAATTGTGAAAAACTGAGTTTAAATGTTTTTGGCTAAGGTGTATGTAAACTTCTGACTTCAACTGTATTTTTTGCATTGGATGCGTCTCAATCCGAATCTGCAGTGAAAGGTGACGGAGCTAGAACGATGTTTGTCAGACCATGAGACATCCCGAAAAATTGGTATTCTCACAAAAACGTCTGTAGCATCCGAACGATGGTGGTCTGAGTTTTGCTCTACGACCCCCACAAGTGTCACGGGACTCGTCTGAAGGTAACCGGTACCAGTTCAAAACATTTGAGAAGTACAGTGCATTCAGAAAGTATTCAGACCCCCCCAAATGTGGAAAAAGTCAATGGGTCTGAATACTTTCCGAATGCACTGTGCCTACCCCAAATATTTAAACTTTTTTTTTTACAC
>JAGTTL010001092.1:0-17973 GCA_036851935.1 Coregonus suidteri
TTATCTTGGAAAAAAATGATTAAATTGAGATTTTATGTCACTGGCCTACACACAAAAACTCCATAATGTCAAAGTGGAATTATGTTTGTAGACATCTTACAAATCAATTAAAGTGAAAAGCTGACATGTCTTGAGTCAATAAGTATTCAATCCCTTTGTTAAGGGCAAGACTAAAGTTCTGTAGTAAGAATTTGATAACAAGTCATACATGGACTACTTTATGAAGGCACCGTATGTTGTTTTCTCTCAAGAGCCAGAGCTATGCTCACGGAATCTACACATAGTCAAGGCTTTTCTCTAATAGTTTTTTTATCGCTTTGGTGCAATTTTTTCACAACTACAAGTATGTGGTACATTTTTCACAGTTTCTTAGTACAAAATGGTATGGCGCCGGAGGGAATGGGCGCCGGAGGGAATGTCGCCGGAGGGAATGGCAGCCGTTTTTTACTGGCTCCTGACCAATTGTGCTATTTATTATATATATACAGTGGGGAGAACAAGTATTTGATACACTGCCGATTTTGCAGGTTTTCCTACTTACAAAGCCTCTCTTCCACACCTGTAATTTTTATCATAGGTACACTTCAACTGTGAGAGACGGAATCTAAAACAAAAATCCAGCAAATCACATTGTATGTTTTTTAAGTGGTGATGGGCGGTGAAGTTGTCCTGTCCCCTTAGCAGAAAAACACCCAAAAGCATAATGTTTCCACCTCCATGTTTGACGTGGGGGATGGTGTTCTTGGGGTCATAGGCAGCATTCCCTCCTCCGAGTTCCTCTTAATGCTAATTAGCTAGAGTTTTGGGCTCATCTGACCACAACACTTTCACCCAGTTCTCCTCTGAATCATTCAGATGTTCATTGGCAAACTTCAGACGGGCCTGTATATGTGCTTTCTTGAGCAGGGGGACCTTGCAGGCGCTGCAGGATTTCAGTCCTTCATCCCTCGTCTGTGTAACCAATTGTTTTTCTTGGTGACTATGGTCCCAGCTGCCTTGAGATCATTGACAAGATCCTCCCGTGTAGGTTCTGGGCTGATTCCTCACCTCCTCTTCTCATGATCATTGCAACTCCACGAGGTGAGATCTTGCATGGAGCCCCAGGCTGAGGGAGATTGACAGTTATTTTTGTGTTTCTTCCATTTGCGAAATAATCGCACCAACTGTTGTAACCTTCTCACCAAGCTGCTGGGCGATGGTTTTGTACCCCATTCCAGCCTTTGTGGGTAGGTTACAATCTTGTCCCTGACATCCTTGGAGAGCTCTTTGGTCTTGGCCATGGTGGAGAGTTTGGAATCTGATTGATTGCTTCTGTGTGACAGGTGTCTTTTATGCCACTACACTACCTATTTTATTGCCTTACCTCCATAACTTGCTAAATGTTGCACACACTGTATATACTCTCTTTCTCTTGTATTTTTTTGACCTTTGTTTTACCCCATATGTCACTCTGTGTTGTTGTTTTTATCGCACTGCTTTGCTTTATCTTGGCCGGTCGCAGTTGTAATGAGAAACTTGTTCTCAACTGGCTTACCTGGTTAAATAAGTTGAAATAAAAAAAAAAAAAACAAAAATACAGGTAACAAACTGAGATTAGAGCACTCCCTTTAAGAGTGTGCTCCTAATCTCAGCTCGTTACCTGTATAAAAGACACCTGGGAGCCAGAAATCTTTCTGATTGAGATAGGGGGTCAAATACTTATTTTCCCTCATTTGCAAATCAATTTATACTTTTTGACATGCGTTTTTAAGGATTATTTTGTAGTTATTCTGTCTCTCACTGTTCAAATAAACGTACCATTACAAAAATTATAGAACTGGATCATTTCTTTGTCAAAGGGCAAACGTACCAAATCAGCAGGGCATCAAATACTTTTTCCCTTACTGTATTACTGGAAAGAGCAAACAAAGCATGTGGAAAAAAATATACATTCAGCAGTCCATTAAATCAGTGTGTGGTGTTGTGTGCCGTGTGTTGTGTGTGTGTGTGTGGTCTGTGGGGTTGTCAGCTACGAACCCATAGGCTTGGCTCTCTAATCCCTTCCAGGCTTCTGGGAAGGAGTGGTGGACAATGAGCCTGTCATAGTGGATGTAAGCAATGTCCCCACGCTCTCTGGCAGCTTTCACTGCTGGAATAAGTTCTTTCCTCTTCTGGCGCACAGCTTCAGGATAGTCCTCGTTGAGGAAGATATACGTTCCTCTCAAGTTCTTGGCTCTTTCCAGAACAGCTCCTCTTGTCCTTGAACCTCAGGAACTTCTTCCTACCGGCCTTGGCCTGTCACCTGGGCCGATGGTGGGTTTTTCCAGTCCTGTGGGCGCGCTCCACCTCAATCTTCCCTGGTCTCACAAGAATGTTCAACTTCTCAGAGATAATTTTCCTCATTTTGTCCCTCAGACTCCGTCCACGTCCTCATGTGGCCTCTTTCTGCCAATTCCGTCCACAACCATGTTGTTCCGCCAAGATTGTCCCTTGATATAATCTGATTTCTCCGTCTCCTCTTGTTATCATGGATTCACAGTCGAAGACGAAGTGTTAAGGTTCAGGTGGGCCTCTTCCACACCTCTCTCCTCTCCTCTCCTCTCCTCTCCTCTCCTCTGTGTGTTAAGGTTCAGGTGGGCCTCTTCCACACCTCTCTCCTCTCCTCTCTCTGTGTTTTAAGGTTCAGGTGGGCCTCTTCCACACCACACCTCTCTCCTCTCCTCTGTGTGTTAAGGTTCAGGTGGGCCTCTTCCACACCTCTCTCCTCTCCTCTGTGTGTTAAGGTTCAGGTGGGCCTCTTCCACACCTCTCTCAGGTCTGGCCTCTCTCTCTCCTCTCTCCTCTCCTCTGTGTGTTAAGGTTCAGGTGGGCCTCTTCCACACCTCTCTCCTCTCCTCTGTGTGTTAAGGTTCAGGTGGGCCTCTTCCACACCTCTCTCCTCTCCTCTCCTCTGTGTGTTAAGGTTCAGGTGGGCCTCTTCCACACCTCTCTCCTCTCCTCTGTGTGTTAAGGTTCAGGTGGGCCTCTTCCACACCTCTCTCTCCTCTCCTCTGTGTGTTAAGGTTCAGGTGGGCCTCTTCCACACCTCTCTCCTCTCCTCTGTGTGTTAAGGTTCAGGTGGGCCTCTTCCACACCTCTCTCCTCTCCTCTCCTGTGTTAAGGTTCTGCTGGGCCTCTTCACTCCTTCTCTCCTCTCCTCTCTGTGTGTTAAGGTTCAGGTGGGCCACTTCCACACCTCTCTCCTCTCCTCCTCTGTGTGTTAAGGTTCAGGTGGGCCTCTTCCACACCTCTCTCCTCTCCTCTCCTCTGTGTGTTAAGGTTCAGGTGGGCCTCTTCCACACTCTCTCCTCTCCTCTCCTCTGTGTGTTAAGGTTCAGGTGGGCCTCTTCCACACCTCTCTCTCCTCTCCTCTGTGTGTTAAGGTTCAGGTGGGCCTCTTCCACACTCTCCTCTCCTCTCCTCTCCTCTGTGTGTTAAGGTTCAGGTGGGCCTCTTCCACACCTCTCTCCTCTCCTCTGTGTGTTAAGGTTCAGGTGGGCCTCTTCCACACCTCTCTCTCTCCTCTCCTCTCTCTGTGTGTTAAGGTTCAGGTGGGCCACTTCCACACCTCTCTCCTCTCTCTCTGTGTGTTAAGGTTCTCCTCTTCCCTCACCTCTCTCCTCTCCTCTGTGTGTTAAGGTTCAGGTGGGCCCTCTTCTCCCACCTCTCCTCTCCTCTCCTCTCAGGTGGGCCTCTTCCTCTCTCCCCTCCTCTGTGTGTTAAGGTTCAGGTGGGCCACTTCCACACCTCTCTCCTCTCTCCTCTCCTCTGTGTGTTAAGGTTCCTCTCCTCTCTCTCTCCTCTCCTCTCCTCTGTGTGTTAAGGTTCAGGTGGGCCTCTTCCACACCTCTCTCCTCTCCTCTCTTCTCTGTGTGTTAAGGTTCAGGTGGGCCACTTCCACACCTCTCTCTCCTCTCCTCTCCTCTCCTCTCCTCTGTGTGTTAAGGTTCAGGTGGGCCTCTTCCACACCTCTCTCCTCTCCTCTCCTCTCCTCTGTGTGTTAAGGTTCAGGTGGGCCTCTTCCACACCTCTCTCCTCTCCTCTCTCTCCTCTTCTCTCTCCTCTCTTCTCTGTTAAGGTTCAGGTGGGCCACTTCCACACCTCTCTCCTCTCCTCTCCTCTGTGTGTTAAGGTTCAGGTGGGCCTCTTCCACACCTCTCTCCTCTCCTCTGTGTGTTAAGGTTCAGGTGGGCCTCTTCCACACCTCTCTCCCTCTTCCACACCTCTCTCCTCTCCTCTCCTCTGTGTGTTAAGGTTCAGGTGGGCCTCTTCCACACCTCTCTCTCCTCTCCTCTGTGTGTTAAGGTTCAGGTGGGCCTCTTCCACACCTCTCTCCTCTCCTCTGTGTGTTAAGGTTCAGGTGGGCCCTCTTCCACACCCCTCTCCTCTCCTCTCCTCTCTCCTCTGTGTGTTAAGGTTCAGGTGGGCCTCTTCCACACCTCTCTCCTCTCCTCTGTGTGTTAAGGTTCAGGTGGGCCTCTTCCACACCTCTCTCCTCTCTCTCTCCTCTTCCACACCTCTCCTCTCCTCTCCTCTGTGTGTTAAGGTTCAGGTGGGCCTCTTCCACCTCACTCCTCTCCTCTCCTCTCCTCTGTGTGTTAAGGTTCAGGTGGGCCTCTTCCACACCTCTCTCCTCTCCTCTGTGTGTTAAGGTTCAAGTGGGCCCTCTTCCACACCTCTCTCCTCTCCTCTCCTCCTGTGTGTTAAGGTTCAGGTGGGCCACTTCCCACACTCTCTCTCTCTCAGGTGGGGCCCTTCCACTCCTCTCTCCTCTCCTCTGTGTGTTAAGGTTCAGGTGGGCCACTTCCACACCTCTCTCCTCTCCTCTCCTCTGTGTGTTAAGGTTCAGGTGGCCTCTTCCACACCTCCTCTTCCACAGGTTCCAGGTGGGCCTCTCTCTCCTCTCCTCTCCTCTGTGTGTTAAGGTTCAGGTGGGCCACTTCCACACCTCTCTCCTCTCCTCTCTCTGTCTCCTCCTCCCCTCTCCTCTTCCACTCCTCTCTCCTCTCCTCTCCTCTGTGTGTTAAGGTTCAGGTGGGCCTCTTCCACACCTCTCTCCTCTCCTCTTCCTCTCCTCTCTCCTGTGTGTTAAGGTTCAGGTGGGCCTCTTCCACACCTCTCTCCTCTCCTCTCCTCTGTCTGTTGTCTTAAGGTTCAGTCTTCCCTCTTCCACACCCTCTCTCTCCTCTCCTCTGAGGGCCTCTCCTCTCCTCTCTCCTCTGTGTGTTAAGGTTCAGGTGGGCCACCTTCCACACCTCCTCTCTCCTGTGTGTTAAGGTTCTCCTCTTCCTCCTCTCTCCTCTCCTCTCCTCTGTGTGTTAAGGTTCAAGTGGGCCTCTTCCACACCCCTCTCCTCTCCTCTCCTCTGTGTGTTAAGGTTCAGGTGGGCCTCTTCCACACCTCTCTCCTCTCCTCTCCTCTCCTGTGTGTTAAGGTTCAGGTGGGCCTCTTCCACACCTCTCTCCTCTCCTCTCCCCTCTCCCTCTGTGTGTTAAGGTTCAGGTGGGCCTCTTCCACACCTCTCTCCTCTCCTCTCCTCTCCTCTCCTCTCCTCTGTGTGTTAAGGTTCAGGTGGGCCTCTTCCACACCCCTCTCCTCTCTCTCTCCTCTCCTCTCCTCTGTGTCTTAAGGTTCAGGTTTGCTAAAGGTTACCGTGGTTTCAATACAGTAAAGGGAGGCAACATGTATACACTCACCATGTGATCCAGCCCACATTGATTGACTACACACAGTACTGATTGATTGATTGATTGACTACACACAGTACTGATTGATTGATTGACTACACACAGTACTGATTGATTGACTACACACAGTACTGATTGATTGATTGACTACACACACTACTGATTGATTGATTGACTACACACAGTACATTGATTGATTGACTACACACACTACTGATTGATTGACTACATACAGTACTGATTGATTGATTGACTACACACAGTACTGAGATTGATTGACTACACATACTACTTATTGATTGATTGACTACACACACTAGTGATTGATTGATTGACTACACACAGTACAGATTGATTGACTATACACACACTTCTGATTGATTGATTGACTACACACAGTACTGATTGATTGATTGACTACACACAGTACAGATTGATTGATTGACTACACACAGTACAGATTGATTGATTGACTACACACAGTACAGATTGATTGATTGACTACACACACTACTGATTGATTGATTGACTACACACACTAGTGATTGATCGACTACACACACACTGCTGATTGATTGATTACACACACTTGTGATTGATTAACTACACGCACTAGTGATTGATTAACTACATGCAGTATTGATTGATCGACTACACACATTAGTGATTGATCGACTACACACACATGAGTGATTGATTGACTACACACACTAGTGATTGATTGACTACACACACTAGTGATTGACTACACACACTAGTGATTGATCGACTACACACAAACTAGTGATTGATCGACTACACACACACTAGTGAATGATTGACTACACACACTGGTGATTGATTGACTACACACTCACTATAGTGAATGATTGACTACACACACTGGTGATTGATTGACTACACAAACACTAGTGATTGATTGACTACACGCAGCAGTGATTGATCGACTACACACGCTAGTGATTGATCGACTACACACACTAGTGATTGATCGACTACACACACACACAACTGCTCAGTGCCTATACATGTTCAGATCTGTTAGCTTTGGTCAATACTATCTATTGTATCGAGTAGATTTAGGCCAGGATTCAATCTGTTTAGTCTTTGTGAGCAATGCACCTTTTAAAGGTAATGTTCCTGTGTTGGCGTAGACCACATTTGCGGTAAACACTGTCGGCTTAATCGGAAATTACTTTTGAATGGCGCATTGTCCAAATCTGCGATCAGATTGAATCCAGGTTGGCTTTTGGAAAACATACATGTTACATAACACTAACTCATTCTCACAGCCATTAACCTTTTACTGCAGCGGGCTAAATCAGGGTCACACAGGGTTTGTTGGTAAATGAATCTACTTTGAAACAAAGGTATACACCTCACACATGGTTATGGGCTTTAAAAAAAGAAGACACCTGATTGATTGAACTATCACAATTATTGGCGCGCTTGCTGGCGTTGCCGCGAAGGGGCTGGGTTTTAATGAGTAAACAAGTTGTGGGTGTGTCGAGGCTTGGCCCCTCACCATTTGAAGTCCACATTGTTCTAAGTAATTGCATGGCTTCAATAGCATTCACACTGATATAGGGATTAGGCCTACTCTAAATGGCATTCTGGCTGAGCATGGACATGCCAAACATTGTCAATAAGCAAGATTAAATTCATTATTGATAAGGCCTAAAAAGAGAACAAATCTCTAATCAAATTCTAAACAAAACGAAACAACAACTTGTTTTAAATAGGCGATGTCACACTTACAGTCACCCTCATTTCTCCCCATGGCCATATAATATTAAAACCATGCAGACTATAGAGGGTTTTACGCACATCGAAACTTTCCACAGTAGCTGGACAAAGATCCAAATAAAGAGAAAGGGAGAATGTCCTCTCACCGTTCTACTGCTCCCAAACAGGCCCGTGTTTTAGTAACATAATCAGAGCCATCTTACAGATCAGATCGCATTCACACATCTCAAGAAGCATGGCTACAATAATGTGGGCCTGCCTACAATACACAGATACAAAGGGGATGGCCTGCCTACAATACACAGATACAAAGGGGATGGCCTGCCTACAATACACAGATACAAAGGGGATGGCCTGCCTACAATACACAGATAAAAAGGGGATGGCCTGCCTACAATACACAGATACAAAGGGGATGGCCTGCCTACAATACACAGATACCAAGGGGATGGCCTGCCTACAATACACAGATAAACAGGGGATGGCCTGCCTACAATACACAGATAAACAGGGGATGGCCTGCCTACAATACACAGATACAAAGGGGATGGCCTGCCTACAATACACAGATACAAAGGGGATGGCCTGCCTACAATACACAGATACAAAGGGGATGGCCTGCCTACAATACACAGATACAAAGGGGATGGCCTGCCTACAATACACAGATAAACAGGGGATGGCCTGCCTACAATACACAGATACAAAGGGGATGGCCTGCCTACAATACACAGATACAAGGGGGATGGCCTGCCTACAATACACAGATAAACAGGGGATGGCCTGCCTACAATACACAGATACAAAGGGGATGGCCTGCCTACAATACACAGATACAAAGGGAATGACTGTTTTACTCCTCTCAAACTTGATCTTTTAATAAAGCGATTGATTGGTGATTAAGATGTATTTCCAAGCGGTCTCAGGAGCCAATGGATTGCATTGGGCAGACATAAAAAAAAAGCCATTGAGAGGAGGGGAGGCTATGCTTGGTTTTTAATCAAAGAAAAGGAAATGGGAATAATATTAGTTTTTAAATAGGAAGTTGAAAGGCACCAAAAGGCCATTACATGAGCATGTGGGCAATGTGTGTCACGGCTGGATAGGCTGCTCTTCCGCTGTCAAAATCCATGCCATAACCAACCGTTTTACCGTGAAAACCAGCTTTTGGTTGGTTTTAAATATCCCTATCAGCGCTGCATGGATCATGTTTATAAAGCACTCACATCAAATATTTCCACCCGCCCATCTGAGCGCAAGAGAGCTGATATAAGACAGGTAAACGGACCTGGCGTCAGGGCTGGAAAGTGCCAATGCGTCAGGACTAAGGTACCGCATTAACGCCAGCCGATAGAGTATTACACTTTATAAACATCACAGAAGACTGAAATATAACAAAACCATTTGACATAAAAACACCAGATTTTATTTTTTATTTTACATGTTTTATTATGAAATTATGAAAAATATTAATAACATTCCACCCATGAGGCCACTAGAGGGCGATTTGGTCATTTGACTGCAGGACAGGGCTACTGTGATGTCATGAACAGTGTATGTTAATGTTCCATAGATCACTTCTAACTCAAACTGTACTGTGCGTGTGTGTGTGTGTGTGTGTGTGCATGTGCGTGTGTGTGTGTGTGCGTGTGTGGAGGGGGAGTTGTGAGATCAAAGGTTAAAGTGCATTCAGCCATATTCTCAGTCATTCATTAATCAGATGTTGTAACACCCAACTCAGATCAGGGCTCAGAGTGAACACTTAGGCATTCCTCAACAGATTACTGAGTCCTGTAACACTTACCCCAGCTCGGCCACTTACAGCGACAAATAATGAGCCTGTTTGTGTCTCTCTCTCTCTCTCTCTGTCTCTGTCTCTGTCTCTGTCTCCCCTTCCTTCCCCCTCTCTCTCTCTGTCTCCCCTTCCTTCCCCCTCTCTCTGTCTCCCCTTCCCTCTCTCTCTATCTCTCTTTTCTTCTCCCTCCCCCTCTCTTCCCCTGGGAGGTAGCTATTTATTCAGTTACAGGGACGTGTGTGCGTGTGTCTTTCTCTGTCTCTATAGACTGACTGACTCACTGACCGCTCTATGTTACTTCAAAGGGCACAATCTCTCGCTCTCTTTCTGTCCCCCTTTCGCTCCCCCTTTCTCTCTCTCCCTCTCTCTTTCTCCCTCTCCCTCTCTCTCTCAGCTGAATGGAGAAGGCAGAATTTGCAGGTTCGTTGCCGGGGCCTTGCCTGGTTGCCGGGGATGTAGCTGCCTTGTCGGGAGAGATGCGGGGTGCAGGCGAGGAGTCGGCGGGGACAGTCAGTTCCAGACTGTTCCGCTGTGTGTGTGTCCGCCGTTGGATACCCCTGGCCTACAGAGAGGAACTCTACCACGTACTGACACTCACAGGACCTCTGGTGAGACACAAACAGTGTGTGTGTGTGTGTGCGTGCGCGCATGTTCAGCGTAGTTCAGTAACTGTCTGATTGAAACCTTTCCTTCCAGTCACTAGAGTTATTGTATTGGACTGTAGTGGCTAATGCTGCTGTTATAGATACACAAAAGTATGTGGACACCCCTTCAGCCATTGGACTGGAGCAGTGGAAACACAGTGGGTTTGGCGGATGCCAGGAGAACGCTACCTGCCCCAATGCATAGTGCCAACTGTAAAGTTTGGTGGAGGAGGAATAATGGTCTGGGGCTGTTTTTCATGGTTCGGGCTAGGCCCCTTATTTCCAGTGAACGGTAATCTTAACGCTACAGCACACAATGACATTCTAGACGATTCTGTGCTTCCAACTTTGTGGCAACAGTTTGGGGAAGGCCCATTCCTGTTTCAGCATGACAATGCCCCCCTGCACAAAGCAAGGTCCATATAGAAATTGTTTGTCTAGATCGGTATTGAAGAACTTGACTGGCCTGCACAGAGCCCTGACCTCAACCCCATCGAACACCTTTGGGATGAATTGGAATATTAATGCCCATGATTCAACGAGCAGGTGTCCACATACTTTTGTTCATGTAGTGTATGTCTGGAGTCACTGTCACTTATAGACTTAACATTGAATCAAATCAGTAACAATTTAAAAGCACCATCATAAAACCAGTCATAACACCGTAATAAAACCATGAGAACATGTTTTAGACTCCCCCCTAAGTGTTACCATGAGAACATGTTTTAGACTCCCCCCCACCCAAGTGTTACCATGAGAACATGTTTTAGACTCCCCCCCAAGTGTTACCATGAGAACATGTTTTAGACTCCCCCCAAGTGTTACCATGAGAACATGTTTTAGACTCCCCCCTAAGTGTTACCATGAGAACATGTTTTAGACTCCCCCCCAAGTGTTACCATGAGAACATGTTTTAGACTCCCCCCTAAGTGTTACCATGAGAACATGTTTTTTAGACTCCCCCCTAAGTGTTACCATGAGAACATGTTTTAGACTCCCCCCTAAGTGTTACCATGAGAACATGTTTTAGACTCCCCCCTAAGTGTTACCATGAGAACATGTTTTAGACTCCCCCCACCCAAGTGTTACCATGAGAACATGTTTTAGACTCCCCCCCAAGTGTTACCATGAGAACATGTTTTAGACTCCCCCCTAAGTGTTACCATGAGAACATGTTTTTAGACTCCCCCCTAAGTGTTACCATGAGAACATGTTTTAGACTCCCCCCTAAGTGTTACCATGAGAACATGTTTTAGACTCCCCCCACCCCAAGTGTTACCATGAGAACATGTTTTAGACTCCCCCACCCAAGTGTACCATGAGAACATGTTTTAGACTCCCCCAAGTGTTACCATGAGAACATGTTTTAGACTCCCCCCTAAGTGTTACCATGAGAACATGTTTTAGACTCCCCCCTAAGTGTTACCATGAGAACATGTTTTAGACTCCCCCCTAAGTGTTACCATGAGAACATGTTTTAGACTCCCCCCTAAGTGTTACCATGAGAACATGTTTTAGACTCCCCCCACCCAAGTGTTACCATGAGAACATGTTTTAGACTCCCCCCAAGTGTTACCATGAGAACATGTTTTAGACTCCCCCCAAGTGTTACCATGAGAACATGTTTTAGACTCCCCCCTAAGTGTTACCATGAGGAACATGTTTTAGAGACTCCCCCCTAAGTGTTACCATGAGAACAGGTTTTAGACTCCCCCCTAAGTGTTACCATGAGAACATGTTTTAGACTCCCCCCACCCAAGTGTTACCATGAGAACATGTTTTAGACTCCCCCCCAAGTGTTACCATGATAACATGTTTTAGACTCCCCCCTAAGTGTTACCATGAGAACATGTGTTTAGACTCCCCCCTAAGTGTTACCATGAGAACAGGTTTTAGACTCCCCCCTAAGTGTTTACCATGAGAAACAGGTTTCAGACTCCCCCCTAAGTGTTACCATGAGAACATGTTTTAGACTCCCCCCTAAGTGTTACCATGAGAACAGGTTTCAGACTCCCCCACCCAAGTGTTACCATGAGAACATGTTTTAGACTCCCCCCCCAAGTGTTACCATGAGAACATGTTTTAGACTCCCCCCCAAGTGTTACCATGAGAACATGTTTTAGACTCCCCCCCAAGTGTTACCATGAGAACATGTTTTAGACTCCCCCCCAAGTGTTACCATGAGAACATGTTTTAGACTCCCCCCCAAGTGTTTACCATGAGAACATGTTTTTAGACTCCCCCCCAAGTGTTACCATGAGAACATGTTTTAGACTCTTCCCCCCTAAGTGTTACCATGAGAACATGTTTTAGACTCCCCCCACCCAAGTGTTACCATGAGAACATGTTTTAGACTCCCCCCACCCAAGTGTTACCATGAGAACATGTTTAGACTCCCCCCACCCAAGTGTTACCATGAGAACATGTTTTTAGACTCCCCCCTAAGTGTTACCATGAGAACATGTTTTAGACTCCCCCCTAAGTGTTACCATGAGAACAGGTTTTAGACTCCCCCCCAAGTGTTACCCATGAGAACATGTTTTAGACTCCCCCCTAAGTGTTACCATGAGAACATGTTTTAGACTCCCCCCACCCAAGTGTTACCATGAGAACATGTTTTAGACTCCCCCCCAAGTGTTACCATGAGAACATGTTTTAGACTCCCCCCTAAGTGTTACCATGAGAACATGTTTTAGACTCCCCCCTAAGTGTTACCATGAGAACAGGTTTTAGACTCCCCCCTAAGTGTTACCATGAGAACATGTTTTAGACTCCCCCCACCCAAGTGTTACCATGAGAACATGTTTTAGACTCCCCCCTAAGTGTTACCATGAGAACATGTTTTAGACTCCCCCCTAAGTGTTACCATGAGAACAGGTTTTAGACTCCCCCCTAAGTGTTACCATGAGAACATGTTTTAGACTCCCCCCACCCAAGTGTTACCATGAGAACATGTTTTAGACTCCCCCCTAAGTGTTACCATGAGAACATGTTTTTAGACTCCCCCCTAAGTGTTACCATGAGAACATGTTTTAGACTCCCCCCCAAGTTACCATGAGAACATGTTTTAGACTCCCCCCTAAGTGTTTACCATGAGAACATGTTTTAGACTCCCCCCTAAGTGTTACCATGAGAACATGTTTTAGACTCCCCCCTAAGTGTTACCATGAGAACATGTTTTAGACTCCCCCCCAAGTGTTACCATGAGAACATGTTTTAGACTCCCCCCTAAGTGTTACCATGAGAACAGGTTTTAGACTCCCCCCTAAGTGTTACCATGAGAACAGGTTTTAGACTCCCCCCTAAGTGTTACCATGAGAACAGGTTTCAGACGTATCTTGGCAGAGAATCCACTGTTGGCCTCACATGAAATACCATTGGTTCCGCAGGACAGAACTCACTCTTGGTGTGTGGTGTGTGTTGTTGGTGTGTGTTGTGGGTGTGTTGTGTGTGTGTTGTGTGTGTGTTGTGTGTGTTGTGTGTGTTGTGTGTGTGTTGTGTGTGTTGTGTGTGTGTTGTGTGTGTGTGTGTGTGTGTGTGTATGTGTTGTGTGTGTGTGTGTGTTACAGCTGGTGTCTCGGATCCTGAACTTCTTGCTCCCGTTCGTCATCACCATATTCTGTGGTCACCTTGGCAACACAGAGCTGGCAGGATACGCACTGGGCTCCGCGGTATTATCCACTGACTGGCGTGTATAACCAATCATAAGATAGATTTGGTGTGATCTTTAAACATGTTGCACGTTGGACTGACATGAACTTAAGTTGAAATTATTATTATTTAAAATCATTAATAAAGTTTTGGGAAAAAACAAAAAAAACATGTTGCTGTCAGACAGACAGACAGACATACATACTGACAGGCAGACAGGCAGACAGGCAGACAGACAGACAGACATACTGACAGGCAGACAGACATACATACTGACAGGCAGACAGACAGACATACTGACAGGCAGACAGGCAGGCAGGCAGACAGACAGACATACTGACAGGCAGACAGGCAGGCAGGCAGACAGACATACATACTGACAGGCAGACAGACAGACATACTGACAGGCAGACAGGCAGGCAGGCAGAAAGACTTGTGTTATCTATAATATTGTGGCTTCATAATGAGACTTGCTGTTGTTCTTCCTGTCAGGTGCTCGATGTGACCACTACCGCTACGGGCTATGGGCTGGCTCTGGCCTGTGACACGCTCGTCTCTCAGGTTAGGCCCTCTGTGTCTCTGTGTGTCTGTGTTGCTCCAGTCATCATTATTTACTGTTTAATGATGTTGATCCTTTAGTGGAGCTCCAGTCATCATTAATCCACACTTATGGAGATGGCAATCCAGTTCAACAAACAAACACACAAAGCAATAAGTGTGTGTGTGTGTGTGTGTTGTGTGTGTGTGTGTGTGTGTGTGTGTGTGTGTGTGTGTATAGACATTTGGCAGCAGTAACCTGCACCGTGTGGGGGTGATCCTGCAGAGAGGAGTGCTGATCCTGCTGCTGTTCTGTCTGCCCTGCTGGGGCCTCCTCATCAACTCCCAAAACATCCTACTAGCCATGAATCAGGAGAAGGAGGTGGCACGGTGGGCAACACACACACATTTACACACACTAAGAAACATGCACACACACATGCACGCTCACACACGCTGTAGATGTTGGCTCAAACATAAATGTCAGTTTTTTTGTGGTTTGTATGTTGCTGACCGTTTGCTCTGTTGTCTCACTGTCAGGATCGCCCAGCTTTATGTGATGATCTTCCTGCCTGCTGTTCCTGTGAGTAACACTGTCTCCAACCAGAGGACTGATATAGAGCCTGGGTGGGGACAGAGGACAGAGATAGAGCCTGGCTGGGGACAGAGGACTGATATAGAGCCTGGGTGGGGACAGAGGACAGAGATAGAGCCTGGCTGGGGACAGAGGACTGAGATAGAGCCTGGCTGGGGACAGAGGACTGAGATAGAGCCTGGCTGGGGACAGAGGACTGAGATAGAGCCTGGCTGGGGACAGAGGACTGAGATAGAGCCTGGCTGGGGACAGAGGACTGAGATAGAGCCTGGCTGGGGACAGAGGACTGAGATAGATTCTGGGTGGGGAAAGAGGACTGAGATAGAGACTTGGGTGGAGTCAGAGGACAGTCTAGATAAAGCCAGGTTGGGGACAGAGGACAGACTAGAAAGATGCGGGGTGGGAACAGAGGACTGAGATAGAGCCTGGATGGGGACAGAGAAAAAATCTAGACAGATCCTGGTTGGGGACAGATGAGTGAGATGGAGCCCGTTCTCCAGCCAGGCACTTAGATTTAATCTGGGTGGGGACAGAGGACAGTCTAGAAAGAGCCTGGGTGTTGACAGAGGACTTAGATAGAGCCTGGGTGGAGACATAGTTCAGTCTAGATAGAGCCTGGGTGGGGACAGAGCACTGAGATAGATACTGAGTGGGGATAGAGAACAGACTAGATGGGGACAGAGGACAGTCTAGAAAAGATCATGTTGGGGACAGAGGACTGAGATAGAGCCCGGGTGGAGACAGAGGAAAGTCTAGATAGAGCCTGGGTGCAGACAGAGGACAGTCTAGATAGAGCCTGGTTGGGGACAGAGGACAGTCTAGAAAGATGCGGGGTGGGGACAGAGGACTGAGATAGAGCCTGGCTGGGACAGAGGACTGAGATAGATCCTGGGTGGGGACAGATTACTGAGATAGAGCCAGGGTGGGGACAGAGGAAAAAGTTGATACAGCCTGGGTGGGGACAGAGGACTGAGATAGAGCTTGGGTGGGAATAGATGACTGAGATAGAGCCTGGGTGGGGACAGAAGACAGTCTAGAATGATCCTGATTTGGGATAGAGGACTGAGAAAGAGCCTGGGTGGAGACAGAGGACTGAGATAGAGCCTTGGTTGGGACAGAGTAAAGTCTAGATATAGCCTGGGTGGGGACAGAGGACAGACTTAATAGAAAACTGGGTGGGGACCGAAGACTCAGATTGAGCCTTGGTGGAGACAGAGGACTGAGATCTAGCCTGGTTGGGACAGAGGACAGTCTAGATAGAGCTTGAGTGTGGACAGAGGACTGAGATACAGCCCACTCTATCTCAGTCCTCTTTCCCCACCCGACTCTATGTAGACTGTCCTATGTCCCCAAACATGTTCTATAAAGACTGTCATCATGAGTGTTCCGTCTGGAGTCTGACTGATCCGTCTGGAGCCTGAGTGTTCCGTCTGGAGTCTGAGTGTTCCGTCTGGAGTCTGAGAGTTCCATCTGGAATCTGACTGATCCGTCTGTAGTCTGAGTGTCCATCTGGATTCTGACTAATCCGTCTGGAATCTGACTGATCCGTCTGTAGTCTGAGTGTTCCGCCTGGAGTCTGAGTGTTCCGCCTGGAGTCTGAGTGTTCCGCCTGGAGTCTGAGTGTTCCGTCTGGAGTCTGAGTGTTCCGTCTGGAGTCTGTTCGTTCAGTCTGGAGTCTGACTGATCCGTCTGGAGTCTGAATGATCCGTCTGGAATCTGACTGATCCGTCTGGAGTCTGACTGATCCGTCTGGAATCTGACTGATCCGTCTGGAGTCTGACTGTTCAGTCTGGAGTTTGACTGATCAGTCTGGAGTCTGACTGATCCGTCTAGAGTTTGAGTGTTCTGTTTTGAGTTTGACTGATCCCTCTGGAGTCTGAGTGTTCAGTCTGGAGTCTTACTGATCCATCTGGAGTCTGACTGATCCGTCTGGAGTCTGAATTTTCCGTCTGGAGTCTGAGTTTTTCCGTCTGTAGTCTGGTTAGTTCTAAATGACTGACATCATTCCTCTTCCACCCCTTTCCTCCTCTCACAGGCTATGTTCCTGCACCAGTTGCAAACAACTTACCTACAGAACCAGGTACTGTGTGTGTGTGTCTGTGTGTGTGTGTGCTCGAGTCCGTTCTTGCGTGCTTGCCTACATCAATATGTTTATGAACATTTTGTGTAGTTGAGTTAACTGATAGTTTCTTGTGTCTCCCAGGGGATCATCCTACCTCAGGTGTACACAGCAGCAGCAGCTAACCTCATTAACCTGGCTGTCAACTACATCCTGATCTTCAGCCTGGAGATGGGAGTCATGTACTGCCCTCTCTTCCTCTCTCCTCCTTCTCTTCCCCTCCTCCTTTTCTTCCTCCTCCTTCTCTTCCCCTCTCCTCCTTCTCTTCCCCTCTCCTCCTTCTCTTCCCCTCTCCTCCTTCTCTCCCCTCTTTCCCTTTTTAGTCATTTAGCAGACTAAATGACTTACAGTTAGTGAGTGCATACATTTTTCATACTGGCCCCCCGATGGAATCAAACACACAACCCTGGCGTTATAAGGGCCAAGGTCTACCAACTGAGCTACATGGGGCTCTTCCCCTCTCCTCTTTCCTCTTCCCCTTTCCTCCTTCTCTTCCCCTTCTTCCTTCTCCCTTCCTCCTCTCTCTCATCTGCTCCTCCTTCTCTCCCCTACTTCCCACGTCCTCCTGCTTCTCTTTCCCTCCTTTTTTTTTTTTCCCCCTCATCCTCCTTCTCTTTCCGCCTTCTCCTCACTCTCTTCCTCCTCATCCTTCTCTTCCTCCTCCTCCTTTGCTCCTTCCCTCTTCCCGCTCCTCCTCCTGTATCTTCCCCCCTCCTCCTTCTCTTCTACTCCTCCTTCTCTTTTCCGCTCCTCCCTCTCTTTATCCTACTTCTCCTTTTTCTTTTCCCTCCTACTTCTCTTCCCCTCTCCCCTTTCTCTTTCCCCTCTCCTCCTTCTCTTCCGCTCTCTCCTCCTTCTCTTCCCCTCTCCTCCTTCTCTTCTCCCTCTCCTCCTTCTCTTTCCCTCTCCTCCTTCTCTTTCCCTCTCCTCTTTCTCTTCCCCTCTCCTCCTTCTCTTCTAACCTTCTCTTCTCTTCCTCCTCTTCTCTTCCCTCCTCCTCCTTCTCTTCCCCTCTCCTCCTTCTCTTCCCCTCTTTCCCTTCCCCTCTCCTCCTTCGCTTCCCCTCTCCTCCTTCGCTTCCCCTCTCCTCCTTCGCTTCCCCTCTCCTCCTTCTCTTCCCCTCTTTCCCTTCCCCTCTCCTCCTTCTCTTCCCCTCTCCTCCTTCCTCTCTCCTCTTTCTC
>JAGTTL010001093.1:0-17940 GCA_036851935.1 Coregonus suidteri
CAAATAAAACCCATCAATTCACCACTCCCAAAAAAAACTTCACAAATTCACTCCGAATCTAATTCAGACTCTAAAATGTAGAATCCCTAGAAATGTGATTTAAGTGACTTAGATACAAAAAAGTTTAATTTTATAAAAAAAACCCAAAATTCCAGGAAAAAGGCCCCCCCCCTTTTTGTTTCCCTCCTGTTTTTTTGGGCCCCTCCTCTCCTCTCCTCTTTTCTCTTTTCTCTCTCTTTTCTGTCTCTCTCCTCCCTCTCTCTCTTTTCTCTCTCTTTCCTTCTCTCTCCCCTCTCTCTCTCTTCTCTCTCTCTCTCTGTCTCTCTTTCCCCCTCTCTCTCTTCTTTTTTCTCTCCCCCAATTAAAATTTAAATTTGGGCTTTATTGGGCAGGGAAACGTATGTTTACATTCCCAAAGCAAGTGAAATAGATAAAACAAAAGTAAAATAAACAAAAAATTTTTAACAGTCATTAACAAAAAAAAAAAGACATTTTCAATGTCATATTATTTGCACATTTTTAAAGTACAAAAGGGAAAAAAAAAAACTAATATGGGTTCTATTTACTGGTGTTTGTTCTTCACGGGGTTGCCTTTTTTTTGGGGAAACATTCACAAATCTTGCGCACTGGGGTATTTCCCCCAACAGATTTGGAGTTTATCAAAATTGGTTTTGTTTTAAAAATTATTTGGGGGTCGTGCAATCTGGGGGAAATATGGGCTCTAATATGGTCTATTTTTTGGCAGGGGGTTGGGAATCAGCTCGTTTTCCCCCTCATTTTGTGGCAGGGCCCTAGCCTGTCTTCCTTGAGAGCCAGGTCGCCCACGGCGGCCTTTCTAATGCAGGGTATGCTCACTGAGTCTGTACATAGTCAAAGTTTCTTATAAATTTTTTTTCAAAACACTGTGGTCAGGATTTGCCACTGTGTACTCTCTGTTTGCAAATAGCATTCTAGTTTCTCTGTTGTTTTTGTTAATTCTTTCATTACTTTTTTTTTTCATATTTTGGGTTTGGGGCTACTTGTTTCTGTCCTGGGGCCCTTTTGGGGGTCTTTTTTGTGTTTGTGAACGACCCCAGGACCAGCTTGCTTGGGACTCTTTCCCCCAAATTTATATCTCTGTAGGTGATGGCTTTTTTGAAGGTTTGGGAATCACTTCCTTTTTGGGGTTGTAGAAATTTAACATCTCTTTTTGATTTTTATCATTCGGGGACGGCCTAATTCTGCTTGCTGCTTATTTTGGGGTTTTACATTGTCCTGAGAATATTTTTTCAGAATTTTGCATGCAGAGTCTAATGTGGGGGTTTTTTCCCTTTTTTTGAATTCTGGTTGGTAGCGGACCCCAGACCTCAAAACCAAAAGGGGAAAAAGGGGTTTTATAACTGATTCAAGTATTTTAGCCCCGATCCTAAAAAGTATTTAAATTTATTCCTTTTGAGACCAAAAAGGCCCCTTTTTTCCTTGTCTCCGTCGTTCCAGCTTTGTGGAAGTTACCCGTGGGGCTGAGTTTGGCCCAGGTATTTAGTGTTTTATGGCTCTAGGTGTCCGGGCTTCCGCCCAGGCTGCTTACCCCCCTTGTTTGGGCACTTCGGCGTTTATGTCACCGGTTCCACCACTGCCGGGTCCATTATTCTCATTACATTTCTTGCTTGTCAATCCCCACAACCCGGTTTTTTATCCCCCCTCGCCGTGTTAAATGTTCCTTGCCCCCCCTTGTCCTTGTGGGGGTTTTTTATTTGTGAGAGTATGTGCTCGGTGGACACTCTACCTTTTTATTTCCGGGGTAGATATTTCCCCCGTGCTTTATTGTTGGGTACCGTTACCTTGTATTGCCAGGGGAATTTTCCCCTGTGCCGTTTCTTTGTCGCTATCCAGTGCTATCTGTGTCGACGGGAATAAACTCTGCATTCGTGATTTCCCTCCTGCGCCTAACTCCTATCACCTCATACACTAGGGAAGGGGCTAATGGAAATTTTTATTTTTGGTCCTGGCAACTGAACCTTTTTTGGAAACCCTTATTTTTTTCTTACGAATTTACTGTCAGGGCCCAGGTCTGGAAGAATCTGTGCAAACTTTGGTGCTTTTTGGTTGGGACGAACACCAGATTTGTTTTTATTTTATTTTGGATCCCCATTATTCCTCCCCGGCAGCAGCACTCTTTCCTGGGTCCAGCAAATAAGGCATTTCTACATTAACCAACTTTACAATACATCATTAACATATTTTCACACATATGCAGTGTTGTGCCCTCAGGCCTCTGACTCTACTACCACTTTATCTATAACACAAAATCCGTGTACTTGTGTATAGTGTGGAAGCAAACAGTAACATTTGACTTCAGATTCTAGTAGGGTGATGCGGTGGCTGCAGGGACTGTTCTAGTGCCCTCGGCCAATTCTGATATTATGTTAAGAGGGTGGGTCTTAAGCTGCCATAGAAGACTTTGCCATTGTTTTGGTTTGTTTGTTTGTCATTAGAGTTGTGCAGGTGAACTACGTGTTCTGTCGTACGGTAATATTGTGTAAAAAGCCAAGTTGACGTTTGCTCAGAAATTGTATTTCACTGAGAAAGTGTACGAGTCTGCGTTAATGATAATGCAGAGGATTGTTTCTCTCCTCTCTCTCCTCTCTCTCTCTCATGTTCTCTCTCTCTCTCATCTCATCCTCTCTCTTCTCTCTTTTTTTTTCTTTATTTTCATATAGGGCTTTATTGGGGTGGGAAACGCCTGTTAACATGCCAAATTCAGTGAAGTCATATAACAAAGTGAATAAACATAAATATTAACAGTAACATTACACTCAGAAGTTTCAAAAGAATAAAGATATTTCAAATGCGTATATTCTAGTAGTGTGTAACCTGTGCAAATGTTAAAGTACAAATGTGTAAAATAATAAACATAAATGATGGTTGTTTTACCATGGTGTTTGTTCTTCCCTGTTGCCCTTTTCTTGTGGCAACAGGTCACAAATATTGCAGCTGTGATGGCACATACTGTGGTTTTCACCCAGTAGATAGGGAGTTTTATCAACAATTTTGGTTTTGTTTTTAAATTCTTTGTTGTTTTCCGCTGTAATCTGAGGGAATATGTGTCCTAATATTGTCATACATTTTAGCAGGAGGTTAGGACGTGCAGGCTCATTTTCCACCTCATTTTGTGGGCAGTGTGCACATACCCTGTCTTCTCTTGAGAGCCAGGTCGGCCTTAAGGCGGCCTTTCTCAATAGCAAGGCTATGCTCACTGAGTCTGTACATAGTCAAGCTTTCCTTAGGTTTGGGTCAGTCACAGTGGTCAGGTATTCTGCTGCCACTGGGTACTCTCTGTTTAGGGCCACGTAGCATTCTAGTTTGACTCGTGTTTTTTTGTTTGTTCTTTCCGATGTTGTCAAGTAATTCTCTTTTTGTTTGCCTCTGATTTGGTTGGGTCAAATTGTGTCTGCTGTCGCCCATAGGATAGCCACTTTTTTGGTTCGGCAGGTAGAAACCATTTCCCCCTTTGGTTTTTTTTTCAGGGAAAAAACAACACTTATACGGGTTCCATGTAAGACCCCGCTGTGGAAAGGGCAACTAGCATGGAACCAAAAGTGGTTCTACCCGGAACCAAAAGGGTTTCTCCCCGGAACGCAATAGGGTTCTTGCCAAAAGGGTTGACGTTCCTGCGGGGATAGCAAGAGAACCCTTTTAGGTTTCTAGATAGTCACCTTTTCTTTTAAGGATATGTAATGGGGGGGGGGGGGGGGGGGAATGCTGGCCAGCTTCCGTGCCCTAACACTGGCCTGGGGAGATACTCTGGGCCGTTCCGAAAAAACCCCCATACCTGTTCATACATGGGAGAAACTGGTCTGGCAACTCATGGAATGAGTCACGCATTGTTCCAATGTGAAAGTTTTCCTTTCACATAGAAACCGGCTAACTACTACAACACACGATTGATCTAAAAACACACACAAACAAATACACACTATATTGTTAAACATGTCAACTTTGTCAGCTAGTGTGATCATGTACCTATAAACGATTGTATATATGAATGTTATGCCGCACTCCACCGACTGTACTGGGCTAACCCCTGCCCCTCCATTTTTTTTTTTATCAAATAACTCGCTAACTGATTTGGGCTATTGGGCGAATCGATGCTACAACTGGATGAAATATAATTTTTTGAAAGCCTGGGCGAATCATGAGTGAAATATACATGCTTGTTGAAAGCTGGCGAATGTTAGAGGAATATATAACGTTTGCTTGAAAGCCTGGCGAATCTGAGGAAATATAAATGCTGTTGACAGCCTGGGCGATATCATGAGGAAATATAGATGTTATTGAAAAGCTGGGCGAATCATGAGGAAATATAATGTTTTCTGAAAGCCTGGGCGATCATGAGACATGTTGTTGAAAGCCTGCGAATCATGATGAATGTTGTTGAAAGCCTGGCGTGCATCATGAGGGAACTATAATGTTTTGAAAGGAGCCTGCTAATCATGAAGGAAATATAATGTTGTTGAAAGCCTGGGCGATCTAGAAATATAAGGTTAGCTGAACGCTGGGCGAAATCGATGAGGACAGAATGTTTTTTGAAACCGGGCGAATCTGAGGAAATATAATGTTGTTGAAAGGCCTGGGCGAAGCATGAGGAAATCATGAATGTTGTTGAAAGCCTGGGCTAATCATGAGGAATATAAATGTTGCTGAAGCTGGCGAATCATGAGGATAATGTTGTTGAAAGCTGGGCGAGATCGTGGTAGAAATATAATGTGTTGAAAGGCTGGGCGAATCTATAGAGGATATAATGTTTGTTGAAAGCTGGGCGAATATCATAGGAAATATAATGATTGGTTGAAAAAGCCTGGCGAATCATGAGAATATAATGTTGTTTGAAAGACTCTGGGAAGAAAATCATGAGTAATATAATGTTGCTGAAAGCCTGGTCGACTCATGAGGAAATGTTTGTTGAATAGCCTGGGGCGAATCATGAGGGAAATGTTGTTGAACGGCCCTTGTGAATCATGAGGAAATGTGGTTGAAAGCCTGGCGATCACGAGAATGTTGTGTAAATGCCTTGGCGAAATCATGAGTAAATATAATTGTTGCTGAAGCCCTGGGCGAATCATAGGAAATGTTGTTGAAAGCCTGGCGAATCATGAGGAAATGTTGTTGAAAGCCTGGGCGAATCATGAGGAAATATAATGTTTGTTGAAAAAGCCTGGGCGAATCATGAAGGAAATATAATGTTGTTGAAAGCCTTGGGCGAATCATGAGGAAATATAAATGTTGTTGAAAGCCTGGGCGAATCATGAGGAAGTATATATGTTGTTGAAAAGCCTGGGCGCATCTAGGAGTAACTATAATGTTGCTTGAATAGTGCCTGGGCTGAATCATGAGGAATGATATAATGTTGCTGAAAGCCTGGGCCTGGGACGAATATTAATGTTGTTGAATAGCTGGCAATTCGATGAGGAAATATAAAATGTTGACTGAAAGCCTGGGCGAATAGGCCTCAATGAGGAATGATATAATGTTGAAATCATCTAGAAATATGTAATGTGGTTGAAGCCTGGCAATCATGATAGATAATATTAAGTGTTGTTTGAAATCCGGGCGAATCGATGGGATATAATGTCATGAGGGGGCGAACGAATGAGGAAATAAGATTGTTAGAATAAGCTGGGCGAATCATTGAGGAAATATCATATTGCTGAAGCCTGGGCGAATGCATGAGGAAATATAATGCCTGGCTGGCTAATCAATGAGGAAATATAATGTTGTTGAAAGCCTTGGGCAACTCATGGAGAAATATAATGTTGTTGAAAGCCTGGCGAATCGATTGATCTTATTTAGGAAAGCCTATCATGAGGAAATGTTGTTGAATGAGGAAATATAAGGTTGTTGAAACTGGGCGAATCCTGAGTACATATCTATATGTTGCTGAAAGCCTGGGCCGAATCATGAGGAAATAAAGCCTTGCGAATCATGATGAATGATAATGTTGAAAGCCTGGTGAATCTGGAGGAAGATATACATTTGCTGAAAGGCTTGGGCGTAATCATGAGGAAATGTTGTTGAAAGCCTGGGCAGAATGCATGTAGGAAATATAATGTTGTTGAAAAGCCTGCGAATCATGAGAAATATAATGTTGCTGCAAAGGTCGAATATGAGGAATATATATATGTTGTTGAAGCCTGGGCTGAATCATGAGGAAATATATGTTTGTATGACAGTGCCTGGGCGCATCGATGATGAGAATTTAATGTTGTTGAAGTGCCTGGCGTAATCATGAGGAATCTAATGTTTGTTGAAAAGCCTGGGCAATCATGTAAGGAATATATATATGTTTTTTTTTTTTTGGGGGGGGTGTTTTTTTTTTTTGGTGGGTTTGAAAAGCCGGGTTCGAATCATGAGGAAATTAATGTTTGTTAGAACGGACCCTGGCGAATCATGAGGAAATGAGTTGAAAGCCTGGGGAAAAAAGAAAAAAAAAAAAGAATAAAAAATGCATGAGGCATGTTGTTGAAAGCCTGCGAATCATGAGGAATGTGTTGAAATCTGGGGCGATATCATGAGAAATGTTGTTGAAAGGCCTTGCGAATCGGAGGAAATAGAATGTTGTTGAAGGCCTGGCTAGAGCCCATCTTGCTTCTAATATCTCCTTTCTGCGTGGAGAGCTTCAGCATGGAACAGTAGTGGAGTGTGTGTGTGTCTGTGTGTGTTATGTGTGGTCTCTGTGTGTGTGTGTGTCTGTTGTGTGCGTGTCTGGGTAGTGTGTGTGGTGTTGTGTCTGTGTTATATTCATAATGTGAGTCGCTTCCATGATGGAGCAGAATGACTGGCCTGATGAGGAGTGGGCTGTCTCGCCGTAGTTAGCTAGTTTAAATGAAATTATTAGGATTTCTTACAGATATGAGGTATAGTAAGAAAAATTGTGGTCCTTTCTTACCGTAGTGGGCTAAGTTAAAAATTGTGGCGCTGTCTTACTACCGTAGTAGAGCTTAGGTTCGTCCTCTCGTTGTCGGTCCTGGTAATATTAGTGTTGATCTGAATCTCAGCATTGTGACATTAAATACCGTATACCAGGTTCAGTATCACAATGAATGGATAGTCCTATCACGATACTCCTCGAATACGCAAAACGATACAAAAGATCCCAACAACGATTCCAAACGATACCACGTCAAAGAATTAAGGCGTATTAGCCAAAGTTCAACAGAATGACACTGGAGTCCAGACAGGATACGCTCAGCAGCTATTCTGTTCAAATCCCGTTGGGCATCTGTTGATTTTCATATCGATTACATTATATATCAGTACATTTTTAATATATTTTTAACATACATCTTTCATAGCGCGAGCCATGTATGCATTATATGAATCAATCATACATTCCGGATCTGACTTTGTTGTTTTTACCTAATCCTAAAACCTTTACCCTATAACCTAATCCTCAATCCATCCTTAAACCTATCCCTAACCCTAACCTCAACCCCATAAGCCCATAAGCCGAACCCTAAAGCTTAAATGGCATTTGAACAAATTCAGGAACTGAAAATAGTCCTGATTTTTCAAAACTGAGATTCTTGTTTCCGACCTTTCACGACATTGAGGTGAAAGTGTGAGGACGATTGCGGCTGTTCTCAGTGTCGTGTATTGTAGAGTAGAGTAGAGTAGAGTAGTGTAGTGAGAGTAGAGTAGTAGTAGAGTAAGGTAGAGTAGAGTAGAGTAGAGTAGAGTAGAGTAGAGTAGAGTAGTGTAGTGTAGAGTAGAGTAGAGTAGTAGAGTAGTGTAGTGTAGAGTAGAGTAGAGTAGAGTAGAGTAGAGTAGAGTAGTGTAGAGTAGAGTAGAGTAGAGTATAGTAGAGTAGAGTAGAGTAGAGTAGAGTAGAGTAGAGTAGAGTAGAGTAGTGTAGAGTAGAGTAGAGTAGAGTAGAGTAGAGTAGAGTAGAGTAGTGTAGAGTAGAGTAGAGTAGTGTAGAGTAGAGTAGAGTAGAGTAGAGTAGTGTAGAGTAGAGTAGAGTAGAGTAGAGTAGAGTAGAGTAGAGTAGAGTAGTAGGAGAGTAGTGTAGAGTAGAGTATAGTAGGTATAATAGGTAGTGTAGAGTAGTGTGAGTAGAGTAGAGTAGAGTAGTGTAGAGTAGTGTAGTAGAGTAGTGTATAGTAGAGTAGAGTAGAGTAGAGAGTAGAGTAGAGTAGAGTAGTGTAGAGTAGAGTAGAGTAGAGTAGTGTAGAGTAGAGTAGTGTAGAGTAGTGTAGAGTAGAGTAGAGTAGAGTAGAGTAGAGTAGAGTAGAGTAGAGTAGTTGTAGAGTAGAGTAGTTAGTAGAGTAGAGTAGAGTAGAGTAGAGTAGAGTAGTGTAGAGTAGAGTAGAGTAGAGTAGAGTAGTACTAGAGTAGAGTAGAGTAGAGTAGAGTAGAGTAGAGTAGAGTATGAGTATAGTAGAGTAGAGTAGTGAGAGTAGTGTAGAGTAGAGTAGAGTAGAGTAGAGTAGAGTAGGTAGTGTAGAGTAGAGTAGTAGTAGAGTAGTAGAGTAGAGTAGAGTAGAGTAGAGTAGTGTAGAGTAGAGTAGAGTAGAGTAGTATAAGTGTAGAAGAGTAGAGTAGAGTAGAGTAGTGTAGAGTAGAGTAGAGTAGAGTAGAGTAGAGTAGAGTAGAGTAAGTAGAGTAGAGTAGAGTAGTGTAGAGTAGAGTAGAGTAGAGTAGAGTAGAGTAGTGTAGAGTAGAGTAGTGTAGAGTAGAGTAGTAGTTAGAGTAGAGTAGAGTAGAGTAGAGTAGAGTAGAGTAGAGTAGAGTAGAGTAGAGTAGAGTAGTGTAGAGTAGAGTAGAGTAGAGTAGAGTAGAGTTAGTAGAGTAGAGTAGAGTAGAGTAGAGTAGAGTAGAAGTAGAGTAGAGTAGAGTAGTGTAGAGTAGAGTAGTAGTAGTGTAGAGTAGAGTAGAGTAGAGTAGAGTAGAGTATAGTAGAGTAGAGTAGAGTAGTGTAGAGTAGTGTAGAGTAGAGTAGAGTAGAGTAGATAGAGTAGAGTAAGTAGAGTAGAGTAGAGTAGTGTAGAGTAGAGTAGTGTAGAGTAGCAGTAGAGTAGAGTAGAGTAGAGTATAGTAGAGTAGAGTAGTGTAGAGTAGAGTAGTGTAGAGTAGAGTAGAGTAGAGTAGAGTAGAGTAGTGTAGAGTAGTGTAGAGTAGAGTAGAGTATGAGTAGAGTAGTGTAGAGTAGTAGTAGAGTAGAGTAGAGTAGAGTAGAGTAGAGTAGAGTATAGTAGAGTAGAGTAGAGTAGAGTAGAGTAGTGTAGAGTAGAGTAGAGTAGTAGTAGAGTAGAGTAGTAGAGTAGAGTAGAGTAGAGTATAGTAGAGTAGTGTATAGTAGTAGTAGAGTAGAGTAGAGTAGAGTAGAGTATAGTAGAGTAGAGTAGTGTAGAGTAGTGTAGAGTAGAGTAGAGTAGAGTAGTGTAGTAGTAGAGTAGAGTAGAGTAGAGTAGAGTAGAGTAGAGTAGAGTAGTAGTAGATAGTAGAGTAGAGTAGAGTAGAGTAGAGTAGAGTAGAGTAGAGTAGTGTTAGAGTAGTGTAGAGTAGAGTAGAGTAGAGTAGAGTAGAGTAGAGTAGAGTAGAGTAGAGTAGAGTAGAGTAGAGTATAGTAGTATAGAGTAGAGTAGAGTAGAGTAGAGTAGTAGTAGAGTAGAGTAGAGTAGAGTAGAGTAGAGTAGAGTAGAGTAGAGTAGAGTAGAGTAAGAGTAGTGTGTAGAGTAGAGTAGAGAGTAGAGTAGAGTAGAGTAGAGTAGTAGTAGAGTAGTAGTAGAGTAGAGTAGAGTAGAGTAGAGTAGAGTAGAGTAGAGTAGAGTAGAGTAGAGTAGAGTAGAGTAGAGTAGAGTAGAGTAGAGTAGAGTAGAGTAGTGTAGAGTAGAGTAGAGTAGAGTAGAGTAGAGTAGAGTAGAGTAGAGTAGAGTAGAGTAGTGTAGAGTAGAGTAGAGTAGAGTAGAGTAGAGTAGAGTAGAGTAGAGTAGAGTGTAGAGTAGAGTAGAGTAGAGTAGAGTAGAGTAGAGTAGAGTAGAGTAGAGTAGAGTAGAGTAGAGTAGATAGTGTAGAGTAGAGTAGAGGAGTAGAGTAGAGTAGAGTAGAGTAGTAGAGTAGAGTAGAGTAGAGTAGAGTAGTGTAGAGTAGTAGAGAGTAGAGTAGAGTAGAGTAGAGTAGTGTAGAGTAGAGTAGAGTAGTGTAGAGTAGAGTAGAGTAGTAGAGAGTAGAGTAGTGTAGAGTAGAGTAGAGTAGAGTAGAGTAGAGTAGAGTAGAGTAGAGTAGAGTAGAGTAGAGTAGAGTAGAGTAGAGTAGTAGTAGAGTAGAGTAGAGTAGAGTAGAGTAGAGTAGAGTAGTAGAGTAGAGTAGAGTAGAGTAGAGTAGAGTAGAGTAGAGTAGAGTAGAGTAGAGTAGAGTAGAGTAGAGTAGAGTAGAGTAGTGTAGAGTAGAGTAGAGTAGAGTAGAGTAGAGTAGAGAGAGTAGAGTAGAGTAGAGTAGAGTAGTAGAGTTTAGTAGAGTAGAGTAGTAGTAGTGTAGTGTAGAGTAGAGTAGAGTAGGAGTAGTGTAGAGTAGAGTAGAGTAGAGTAGAGTAGTTAGAGTAGAGTATAGTAGAGTAGAGTAGAGTAGAGTAGAGTAGAGTAGAGTAGAGTAGAGTAGAGTAGAGTAGTGTAGAGTAGAGTAGAGTAGAGTTAGAGTAGAGTAGAGTAGAGTAGAGTAGGAGTAGAGTAGAGTAGAGTAGTGTAGAGTAGAGTAGAGTAGAGTAGAGTAGAGTAGAGTAGAGTAGAGTAGAGTAGAGTAGTGTAGAGTAGAGTAGAGTAGAGTAGAGTAGAGTAGAGTAGAGTAGAGTAGTGTAGAGTAGAGTAGAGTAGAGTAGTGTAGAGTAGAGTAGAGTAGAGTAGTGTGTAGAGTTAGAGTAGAGTATAGAGTAGTAGGAGAGTAGGTAGAGTAGAGTAGAGTAGTGTAGAGTTAGAGTAGAGTAGAGTAGAGTAGAGTAGAGTAGAGTAGAGTAGAGTAGAGTAGAGTAGAGTAGAGTAGTAGAGTAGAGTAGTAGAGTAGAGTAGAGTAGTGTAGAGTAGTGTAGTAGTAGAGTAGAGTAGAGTAGAGTAGTGTAGAGTAGAGTAGAGTAGAGTAGAGTAGAGTAGAGTAGAGTAGAGTAGAGTAGTGTAGAGTAGAGTAGAGTAGAGTAGTGTAGTGTAGAGTAGAGTAGAGTAGAGTAGAGTAGAGTAGTGTAGAGTAGAGTAGAGTAGAGTAGAGTAGAGTAGTGTAGAGTAGAGTAGAGTAGAGTAGAGTAGAGTAGAGTAGAGTAGATAGTAGAGTAGAGTAGAGTAGAGTAGTGTAGAGTAGAGTAGAGTAGAGTAGAGTAGAGTATGTAGAGTAGAGTAGAGTAGAGTAGAGTAGAGTAGAGTAGAGTAGAGTAGAGTAGAGTAGAGTAGTGTAGAGTAGAGTAGAGTAGAGTAGAGTAGAATTAGAGTAGAGTAAGTAAAGTAGAGTAGAGTAGTAGTGTAGAGTATAGTAGAGTAGAGTAGAGTAGTATAGTAGTGTAGAGTAGTGTAGAGTATAGAGTAGAGTAGAGTAGTGTAGATGTAGAGTAGAGTATATAGCGTAGGGCACTGCAGGATTTGAAGGTAGTTTGTGCGGCGTAGTGCGCTACTGATGTGTAGGCGTTGTTACTTTGGTCTCCAGCTCTCTGCAGGTCATTCACTTAGGTCCCCCCGTGTGTTCTTTCTGGGATGATTTGCTCCTGTTCTTGATGTGATCATTTTTGGCCCCACGGGTGTAGATCTTGCGTGGAGCCCCAGATCGAGATAGATATATCAGTGTCTTGTAGATGACTAGATTTTCTAATAATTGAGTCCCCAGTTGATTTCTCAAACCGCTGCTTACATTTTGCAGATTCAGTCTTCCCAGCCTGGTGCAGGTCTAACAAATTTGTTTCGCGGTGGTCGCGTTGACAGCTCTTTGAGTCTATGCCATAGTGGATGTTTGGAGTGGGAACTGTTTGAGGTTGTGGACAGGAGGTCCACCTTTTAATGAGTATAACAAGTTTCAACCGGTGCCATTAAATCAAGGTAACGAGTGGAACGTCCAGAGGAGCCTCCTTAAGAGAAGATTACAGGTCTGTGAGCCATCATGAATATACTGCTGTTTGTAGGTGACCAAATTACTTATTGTTCCACCATCAATTGCAAATCTTCCAACGCAACCCTTACATGTCCGCTTTCTAGATTTTTTTTCTCAATTTTCTGTCCACAGTTGACGTGTAACTATGAGAAAATTACATGTTCTCTCTCATCTGTTTAATGGGAGAACTTGCACGAGTTGTGGGCTAGCTACAATCACTTTTTTTTCCCCACATCAACTAACACCTTTGGGCAGAGAAACCTCTCCCATTTGAAACCCATTAGTGATCAGAGTCAATCTCCAGACCGAACCTGGGACCCTGGTGTGAGAAACAGATTATGATCAGAGTCAATCAGACTGAGCACAAGAATGGACCCCCCTCCCCCACAGTAGGATCCCAGAGTGTACCAGATCGCCATGTTGGTGGCTATGGCGCCATATATTATCCTGCCATTGAGGTCAGCTGTCCTCTTAATATCACTATGCAGTTGTGTATAATGATCGCCAACCAGCCCTTTGGGGACGCACCTTGACCAATCACACCCCGCCCACCTCGTTGCTTTTAGACCCCTTCCAGGGAAGAGGGCATGGACACCTTGTACACATATTTCTGTATGCCTTTCTTTCTTTCCACCTCCTTGAACTCCCCCAGCTCCGGGGGATCGAAGGAAAGCAGCATCCCCACGTCCTCCTCTAATGCCCCAGCCGCAGCACTAACCATCAGTGCAGGGACGCATAATCCATACCCTTCCTTCTCAACCGATCAGAGTTGGGAAGTGTCCAGTCACGGAACTGCCTATGAAGTACTGGGGCAAGGATTCCCTAAGAACTCAGCAGACGACCTCTTCAGTACGCGAGACGATCGAATTCCCCGCTCTTATCTTCTCAGCTCCTCCAACGACCTATTCCTTTTCGCGCATCAGGATGACCCAGCTTAAGGACACCCCACGCCTAACCGTCCATGAACTTAGGCCTGCTGACCAAGAACACGGGGACTGGAAGGCCCTATTGGTGAAAAAAAGAAGAGGCTCTTCAAAAATCCAACATCCCTGGGGACCTGACCAGAACTCTCCAAGCCTGCATAACAGACTCATAAAAATGGAGTCAGGCCAGGCAACGCACCCCCCCTCCACTTTAAAGAGGAAACGTCCTGTCTAACCCAAATAGCCCGCTCTCTCTCATCAATGTATAGCCTGTGTGCAACCCAGCACAGACCGTCACTGTACAAACAGTCTCTGTCTGCTTGAAGCCGAAAGCCATATCCTGTGAAGAAGATTCCACCTAGCCTTACCCACCCTCGTGCAGTGGCATTGTACACAGGTCTGCAGCTTTAATCTCAGGTGTTTGTCCAGAACCAGAAGAAATTGAGAAGGGTCCTCTGAAGCTCTTGTATGAGACCCTTTTGTTGGCTGCAAACTCATTAGTCTGATGCCACAGGGTAGAGCAGACAGATTATTATCTACAAGTAGCCCTTCCCCGTATAAGACCGTTTGGGCAGCACCCCATTTTCCATCTTGACAGTCTGGCACACCACTTTTCACTACACCCTTCCCAGTGTCTTTTTAATGAAAGACATCGGATCCTAGAACACCCCCCCCAAAGTCTTCATCCCTGCTCATGGGGGCACCCACATGAGCCCCCCCTGGTAACCGTGGAGCACGACCCCATCTGAGGCTGGGCCTGCCCACAGCGCTTCACTCTTTCTCCCCATTGACTCTAATCTGAGGAGGCCCCCCTCATACACCTTTAAAGCGTATTGTCGAAACCTTTAACCTCCTCACTCCCCTGTTAATAAAAACTGTCACTCCCTCTGCATACTCAACGTGCTATCGTGGGACCCTTCATAACCCCCTGCCCAGAGAAACCATAAGCGTTGCGCTCTTAAAAAACAAGCATTGGTTCACTCGCCAGACTATATCACTGCCGCTGAAATTGCCAATCCCCCCCTTTTTTGCAACAGTTAAAGTACCTATGCAACCACGTTGACAAGATACAGGAAGAGAAGGCCCGATGAGACGATTCACACAAACCACGTTCAATAAAATCCTCCCCAATAGACCCCCAAACATTGCTTATAAAACTCAGATGGTAAACATCGACGCCGGGGGCTCGTCCTTGTTGATAGGCTTTGCATAACTTGCTGTTGACAGCGCTTTGCATGTAATGTCAGAGTCCAATGCGCCTCTTTTGCTCAGGTCCCAATTGAGTAAAGACCGTGTAACAACTGTTACAGTTACAGAGAGTCCAATCCTCAGGCTTATAGAGGGCGGACTAAAATCTCACGGCATGTTGCCAGCTTTCACACTGTCATCCGTGGTCACCGTCCCAATCAGGGAGACGAAGGCAGACCATCTGTTTACCGTTGGCAATTGTCGACTTTCCTAGGTTTTTTTACAAAAGCAACTATGAGCATCCATAATCCTTGCGGGAAGCGAAACGAGACCTAATCAAGGCACTCTTCACCTCCCCCTTTTTTTTTTTTTCATGCAGAAACGACCTCAGCTACTCCTGTTTCTTTTTCTGTAAGTTCATGAATTAGGTCCCGGGGTCATTCTGAGTGAGGCAACTTTAAATTCAAGAGATTTGATATCCTGTGTTCAGGGCCCTGATAGTCCTCTTTAACTTCAATTCGAGACAGAGCAGTATACTGTTGACAAAATAATCGTATTTGGGTTGGGGGCCTGCCCACTCTCACACCCATTTTTCTCAATGACTCAAAATTCCACTTTTGTAACCCTCAATTTTTCCCACAACAACAAAACCTTTCCCAAGACATGACATCGAGTAACAATTTGACATTAAAGACCAATAAGATGAGGGACACTTCGGGGACAGGAACAAGTGAAAATCATCAACACAATAGGGTGATCAGAAAAAACCCACGGGAGTGATGTAAACCCCTTTCCCAAAACCCTACTCAGTATTGCTCAGAACATACAACCTGTCAACCCTTGCTGCACTAAAGATTTCTTTCATTTTAGCATGTGTACCCCTAATTTTGCTTTCCCTTTACTCCCCACACTCAAAAAAGTCAAACTCATTTAAATAGACCAGAAGGCAATGGCTGACCGCAGGTGAGGTTTTCAGCGGTGCGATAAACATAAACCACTTACATTTCCCCGTCCCCTCCAAAAACCATACCCCCCCCTTTGGTCACACTGTCTATGGTTTCCTTATTTTATAAAAACCCAAATACCTCTGTCCCATTAGGAGCATAAACATTCAAAAAACAAAAGAAACCCCTAACACCACCTGACATAAAACCCGACCCTTTACAAACTCTTGGAAAACCCCACCTAAAAGCCAAAAACCAAAAACCAGACTGAAAAATCCCTTTAAATCCCCCCCACCCATTTTTCCCCTCAAATAAAATTTCCTAACTATGTTCTTTAAAAAAAACCCAAAAACCCTTTTTTTTTTCTTTAATACCCAAAAACCCCCCTTTCTCCATAAAAAAAAACCCAGATTCCAAAAAAAAAAAGAAAAAAGAACCCCAAAGGAAAACAACAAAAATAAAAATTTTTAACTCACTTTTTAAAAATTTTTAAAAGAAGTTCCCCCCTTTTCCCCCAAAACACCCCTTTGAAAACCCCCCCCCCCAAAAACCCCCCTTTTTAAAACAGTCCCCCAAAATTTAAATCAAAAAAATCCCCCATTACATTTTCCCAAAAAACTGATCCCGAAATTTCCTCCTTGTCAAAAAATTTTCCCCACCCCTGAAAGCAAGAAATTCCCAAACCCTTTTTACCTCCCAAATGGGGACCTCCCCCTCCCCCTCCCTTTTTAACACTCCCCATTACCCCCCCAAATGGGCATCTCCTCCAACCCGGGAAACCCCCCCCCCCAATTTTGGGGCTCTCCCCCTACCTGGGGACTAGCCCCACCCGAACCCCATTTTTGTAGGGGCCCCCACTACCGGGAACCCCCCACCAACCCCCCTTTTTTCTCTCCCCCAAACCCGGGGGACAGCCCCACCTGAACCCCCCCCCCTTGGGGCCCCACTATGGGAAAATCTCCCCATGAAACCCCCCCCCCCGACCCCCAAACCTAGTGGGCATCTCCTCCCCTACCTGGGGCCCCCACCTGAAACCCCCCTTTCCGGGGGAAAACCCTTATACCTGGGGGGGGCCCCCTCCCCCCTATTTGGGGGCCCCCATAACTAGCCCCACCTGAACCCCTTCCTTGTAGTGGGGATCTCCCCACTACCCGGGAGCTAGAAAAAAACCCCCAACCAGGGAAAACCCCCCCCTTAACCAGTCCCCAAAACCCCCCCCCCCCTGACCCCCCCACCCCAATGGGGACCCCCAACCCCCCCCCAAAAAACCCCCCCCCCCATGGGACCCCCCCCCAAAAACCACCCCCAAAACCCCCCCCCCCCCCAAACCCAACACCCCCAACCGGGGGAAACCCCCCCCAACCCCCTACCTAACCCCCCACCTGGGGGGAAACCCCCCCCCCCCCCCAACCACACTTTCCCCCCACCCAAAAACCCCCCAAAACCCCCCCCCCCCCCCCCCCCCCCCCTTTCCCCAAAAACCCCCCCCCAAAACCCCCCCCTGGGAAACCCAAACCCCCCCCCAACCCCCCTTTTCCCCCCCACCGAAAAACCCCCCCCCCGTCCATTACCCCAACAAAATTTTTCTCTTTCCCCTTTTCCCCGGAAATTGCCCCTGGCCCCACCCCCCGGGCCCCACCAATCGTGTGGGCCCCCCCCACCCACCTCCCAACCCCTGGGCCCCCTTACAAACCCCCCTGGCCCCCCCCCCCCCTTTTGGGGGGAAAACCCCAAACCCCCCCCCACCAAACCTTTTAAACCCACTACCCAAAACCAAACCACCCACCAAAAACCAACCCCTGTCTACCAAAAACCCTAAACACCTTCCCCCAAAACCATTTCCTGCACCCCCTTTTTCACCCCCAAACCTTAAAGAAAATTCCTTTCCCCAAAAAGGAATAAACCCCTCCAAACCATTTTAAAGGGGGGGCTTTTCTTACCCTTTTACGGGGGGAAAAAAAAACCAAAAAAAACCCCAAGAAGACCCCCCAAAAAAACGATAACCCCCCCCCAAAGAAAAACCCCACCGCTTTTCACCCCAAACAAAAATTTCCCAACCCCCCCCCCACCCCAGAACCCCCCCCCCTACCCCCCACACCAAACCCCCCCCCCCCCCCCCCCGGGCCCCCCCCCCCAAAACAGGGCACACCCCCCAAAAAAAAAACCCCCGAAAAAAAACCTAACACCCAGAAGAAAAAAAAAATCCCGGGAAAAAAAAAAAAACCGAATTAAACTTACAAACACCCCCCTTCCCACTAACAAACCCACCCGCCCCCCCCACGGGAAAAAGAAGGGAAGGGGGCCCAAATAAACAAACCCCGAAAAAAAAACGACAAAATCGACATTGAATTTTGCTAGGGGGGAACGGCTCAGGCGGTTTTTTGGGGGCCGGGGCTGTTGTTCTTTAAAAAAAATGCAAAAAAAAAAAGGAAAAAAAAGGGGAAAAAAAAGAAAGGGGGGGGGGGAAAAAAAAAAAAAAAAAAAAAAAAAAAAACAAAAGGGGAAAAACCCCAAAAGGGGAAAAAAAAAAAGGGGAGAAAAAAAGGGGGGAAAAAAAAAGGAAATTTAAACTGCGGGGGACTGGGGGGCTCCCCCGGCTCTTGCTCACCCCTCGCCGCGCACCGCCGGGCCGCGCCACCTCGGGTCGCCGCCCCCCCCCTCGTCGCCGCCCTTCTCGCCCGCCCGTCGCCTCGTCGCCGCGCCCCTTCCCTCCCCTCCCCCCTCTCCCCCTCCGCCTCCCAGCGCTCTCTTTTTTTTCCGTCACGCCCCTCCCTGTACGAAAAACC
>JAGTTL010001094.1:0-17892 GCA_036851935.1 Coregonus suidteri
TTTGTGTCTGTTTCTCTCACACACCCCACCCCTCTCTCTTCCTCTCTCTCTGGGCCCCTCACAGCTGTGTGGCACCACGCTTGGTGAACTCCAGTCTGTCACCTGGGTGTTTCAGGGTCCCAGTTTAGTATCTCTGATGATTCAGATAGACACACAGCTAAAGCAGTTAAGTAGCCCAGGGACTGTCCCTATACACATTCATGATCTAATTCTCACTACCTTGTTTCAGCTGAGGAGAAACCGCCTTTTGCATAAGCCAGCTGGTGGCTGGAAACCATACAATGTTTCAACCACATGAACATGATTTGCATTTGGTTTGAATAAATGGTGAGCTGGATAAAAAAAATCAGAATTGTATCACTATTTCATTTATATTATAGACCATGTCAACAGTTGTATTAATTATATTATTTAATATTCTCATTCACTCACCGCTACTCATCATACACAACTTTATTGACAGACCATATTCATGGTTTGTGTTTGAAAATAAATATAACACACTTTTCAAGAATTGTATTGAACAACGAGTCCTTAACTAAAATAACAAATTGCTCTATGTGGTTTCTCATAGCAGTTCTGGGCACCTCCCCCTAAATAATTTAGTATGTCCCTGATTATAATTATTTATAGGGGAGAGAGTTTAAGAATGTGTTTTTATAAGGCATCTATAAAAATGTGTGTTGGGCGCAACAGTTCAAAGCTACGCAAGCATGACTTCTACCTCAGGATGCACCTGCACTGCCATTTCCCTGATATAGTATCTTGATTAACCCTAACAATTACCAATGTATCACTGTAAAAGTGCAGTAACACATTTAAAAACTACACACAACAGTAATGTATTGCAGATGTGGGAGGAAGTGACAAATTATGAATTGAAAAAGTAATTGAGTGAAATTTAGCCATCTAAGGGAAGTAGTTTGGTGACAGTTGCCGACCATGTGATGTCGAAACAATGGGAACACATTTCAGGGTAAAGTACTTCAGGATTTGAATTGTCTTTTTTGTTTGTTATTATCTTTTTTATGTGTTGTTTAAAAAAAATTACATTTGTAAGGTATTTTCTGACTTTATTCAACAGATAGAGAGGATGACAGTGATGAAAGATAGAGGTTGTGTCAAAAGGCAGTAGGCCAGATTCAAAAATATTCAGAAAACGTGAGACAACATACCACAATTTCTTATAGATACCACTTGTATGAATGTATTTTTTCTGAGAAATATCAACATTTAATATGATTTAAAATAAATTATTTCATGGCTCACTTGTTGAAAACAACACACAAAAAACAATGACTTTACTGTCTGAACAATATAGAAAAATGTTTGTTGATTGACAGTGATCACTGGCTTCATCAATAAGTGCAGCGTCCTCCCCACAGTGACCGTATGTACATACCCCAACCAGAAGCCATGGATTACAGGCAAAATCCGCACTGAGCTAAAGGGTAGAGTTGCCGCTTTCAAGGAGCGGGACTCTAACCCGGACACTTATAAGAAATCCCGCTATGCCCTCCGACAAACCATCAAACAGGCAAAGAGTCAATACAGGACTAAGACTGAATCGTACTACACCGGCTCTGAAGCTCGTTGGATGTGGCAGGGCTTGAAAACTATTACAGACTACAAAGGGAAACACAGCCGCGAGATGCCCAGTGACACAAGCCTACCAGACAAGCTAAATCACTTCTATGCTCGCTTCGAGGCAAGCAACACCGAAGCATGCATGAGAGCATCAGCTGTTCCGGATAACTATGTGATCACGCTCTCCGTAGCCGATGTGAGTAAGACTTTTAAGCAGGTCAACATTCACAAGGCCGCAGGGCCAGACGGATTACCAGGACGGGCATGTGTCTTCACTGACATTTTCAACATGTCCCTGACTGAGTCTGTAATACCAACATGTTTCAAGCAGACCATCATAGTCCCTGTGCCCAAGGACACTAAGATAACCTGCCTAAATGACTACCGACCCGTAGCACTCACGTCTGTAGCCATGAAGTGCTTTGAAAGGCTGGTCATGGCTCACATCAACACCATTATCCCAGAAACCCTAGACCCACTCCAATTTGGATACCGCCCCAACAGATCCACAGATGATGCAATCTCTTTTGCAATCCACACTGTCCTTTCCCACCTGGACAAGAGGAACACCTATGTGAGAATGCTATTCATTGACTACAGCTCAGCGTTCAACACCATAGTGGCCTCAAAGCTTATCACTAAGCTAAGGACCCTGGGACTAAACACCTCCCTCTGCAACTGGATCCTGGACTTCCTTATAATAATAATAATAATAATAATATGCCATTTAGCAGACGCTTTTATCCAAAGCGACTTACAGTCATGCGTGCATAATTTTTTGTTGTTGTTGTGTATGGGTGGTCCCGGGGATCGAACCCACTACTTGGCGTTACAAGCGCTGTGCTCTACCAGCTGAGCTACAGAGGACCACATGGTCCCTTATGGGCTGCCCCCAGGTGGTAAGGGTAGGTAACAACACATCTGCCATGCTGATCCTCAACACGGGGGCCCCTCGGGTGCGTGCTCAGTCCCCTCCTGTACTCCCTGTTCACCCATGACTGCATGGCCAGGCACGACTCCAACACCATCATTAAGTTTGCAGACGACACAACAGTGGTAGGCCTGATCACCGACAACGATGAGACAGCCTATAACAAACCAATTCTGTATGGACCTCGCGTTGTGCACGGGGGCATTGTCATGCTGAAACAGGAAAGGAACTAAGGGGCCTAGCTCTAACCATGGAAAATAGCCTCAGACCATTATTCCTCCTCCACCAAACTTTACAGTTGGTACAAGGCATTCGGGCAGGTAGCGTTCTCCTAGTATCCGCCAAACCCAGATTAGTCCGTCGGACTGCCAGATGGTGAAGCATTATTCATCACTCCAGAGAACGCATTTTCACTGCTCCAGAGTCCAATGACAGCGAGCTTTACACCACCAGCCGATGCTTGGCATTGTGCATGGTGATCTTAGGCTTGTGTGCAGCTGCTCGGCCATGGAAACCCATTTCATGAAGCTGCCGACGAACAGTTCTTGTGCTGACGTCACCTCCAGAGGCAGTTTGGAACTCGGTAGTGAGTGTTGCAACCGAGGACAGACAATTTTTACGTGCTACGTGCTTCAGCACTCGGCCGGTCCCGTTCTGTGAGCTTGTGTGTTCTACCACTTCGCAGCTGAGCCGTTTTTGTTCCAAGATGTTTCCACTTCACAATAACAGCACCTACAGTTGACCGGGGCAAATCTAGCGTGGCAGAAATTACACTAACTGACTTGTTGGAAAGGTGGCATCTCATGACGGTGCCACATTGAAAGTCACTGAGCTCTTCAGTAAGGCCATTCTACTGCCAATGTTTGTGATGGAGATTGCATGGCTGTGTGCTCAATTTTATACACCTGTCAGCAACGGGTGTGGCTGAAATAGCTTTTTTGTCGACAGCCAGACACGATCCCCAGGCTGGAATACAGGGGCCTCACTGCGGTGGCGGTCGGCTTGGTTCTTCTGCCGACGAATGGCCCTCTGGAGATGGACATGGGCAGAGTCCCAGACCTGTCCGGCCCTGTGGAAGCACTCGTCGACAGCGGGAGCATCGGTCTGGCTGGGTGTCCAAGGGGCCAGGGCCGGCTGGTACCCCAGGACACACTGGAAGGGAGTGAGTCCCGTGGAGGAGTGAACGAGGGAGTTCTGGGCATATTCTGCCCAGGGAAGAAACCTTGCCCACTCACCCTGCTGGTCCTGACAATGGCATCGAAGAAACCTCCCCAGCTCCTGGTTCATGCGCTCCACCTGCCCATTTGGCTGAGGCCTATACCCGGAAGTGAGGCTGGCCACGGCCCTGATCTTCTCCAGGAAAGCCTTCCACACTCTGGAGGTGAATTGGGGGCCACGGTTCGAGACAATGTCCTCCGGAAGTCCATAATGCCGGAAGACCTGTTGGAACAGGACCTCAGCGACCTGGAGAGCAGAAGAAAGACCAGTTAGTGGCCAAAAATGGCATGATTTGGAGAACAGATCTACGACCACCATGACTGTGGTGAAGCCGTCAGAACGTAGAAGGTCGATGACAAAGTCTATGGACAGGTGTGACCAAGGTCGCTGAGGCACTGGGAGAGGAACTAGTTTGCCTGCCGGGGCGTTCCGAGGTGTCTTCGTTTGGGCACATACGGAACAGGAGTTGACATAGCGGGACACATCAGAAGCCAAGGTGGGCCACCAGTACTTTTGTGCTAGAGATTGCAGGGTGTGCGTAATACCAGAGAGCCCTGCCGTAAGGGTGGTGTGCACCCAGATCAGCCGGTGGTCCCGGACACTGGTGGGTACATATACGCGCCAGGTCCTCCTGAGCCGCCAGGCAGATGTCTTCTTCCACATCCCAAACAACAGGTGCAACGATGAGAGACGAGCGCAGGATTGTACCCCCCCAGATCCTTCCTTTCTCCGGTATGGTGCATCCTGGAGAGTGCGTCCGCACCCACGCCCTCCTACGATGCGTCCACCTCCAGGATGAACGGACGAGAGGGATCTGGTTGTTTTAGGATGGGCGCTGTGGTGAACCTCTCCTTCAGCCTCTTGAAGGCGTCGTCAGCCTCAGGGTTCCAGGCCAGTTTCTGAGGCCCACCCTTAAGGAGAGAGGTGAGCCGGGCGGCTATGGAGCTGATGAAACACAGGTAGAAATTGGTGAAGCCCAGGAAGCTCTTTAGGCCCTTGATGGTGGTGGGAACTGGCCATGACCTGACGGCATCCGTCTTTACTCCTTCCATGAACACCCCCTGAGGACTGATCCTGTATCCTAGGAAGGTGATGGCCTGTTGGTGCAATTTGCATTTCTCCCCTTTCACGATCAGGCTGTGTTCGCGGAGGCGGAGTAGGACAGCTCGGACGTCCCTGACATGCTCCTCGAACGTAGCCGAGTAGATCAGGATATCGTCGATATACACCACCTGTCTACTCAGCATGTCCCGGAATACGTCATTGACGAAGGACTGGAACACAGATGAGGCGTTGGGCATGACGCAGTATTCATAGTGGCCTGAGGTAGTGCTGAATGCCGTCTTCCACTCGGCTCCTTCCCGGATTTGGATCAGGTTGTAGGCACTCCTCAGGTCCAACTTGGTAAAGTACCGGGCCCCTTGTAGCTCCTCGATGGCCAACGGAACCAGAGGGAGGGGGTACCAATACTTTGTGGTGAATGCGTTCAGCCCGCTGTAGTCAATGCATGGTCTCAGTCCTCCGTCTTTTTGGCCACAAAGAAGAAGCTGGCGGAGGCAGGAGAGGTAGAGCGTCTGATGAAGCCCTGTGTCAGGATCTCCGCCACATACTTCTCCACACCTCAGTCTCCGCCACGGAAAGGGGGAGTCTCCGCCGGGGACAGGTGGAGTGTTGTCCCTCCAGCAGGTCAATGGCGCAGTCCCAGGGCCTGTGAGGAGGGAGACACGTAGCCTTTGATGAAGAGAAGACATCGGAGAGATCTGCATACTCACATGGAATGTTGGGCTGGAGGGCGGACTCTGGACTCTCCACTTACGTGGAACAACAAACCACCGGCAGGCAGGTCTTCCGGCATGAGGTAGACCAGGCTGTGATCCTCTTGGTGCTCCAATTGATGGTGGGGTTGTGTAGTCTGAGCCAGGGCAATCCCAAGACAATCTGGTGAAGGGGTGACGTGACGATGTGGAATGACATCGTCACGGCGACGGGAGTCATACCGCCTAGATAGGGAGCCGCCAGGAGATCTGTGTGCCGTGGTGGTGTAGGGGGTGCTGCCCACCTCCATGGGTGAGGACTCGGAATCAGGGCGGCTTCCATAGCTTAGATGGGGTGAGCGTCGAAGCTCCGGGAGGTGTTGGGAACGCTGTCTCTCTCGCAACATTTCGTCAAGACGGATGGACATGGTGATAAGGGTATCAAGGTCCATCTCATTGTCCCGACATGCGAGTTCCGTCTTAATGTCCTCCCGTAAGCCTCTCCTGAAGGCCTTGCGCACAGCACGCTCACCGTGCGAAAGCTCAGAGCGTACTCGGACGCGGGCCCCTCTCTCTGTTGTAAATGGAGGAGATGCTCACCCCCGTCCTTTCCCTCCGTGGGATGATCAAACACCGCCCTGAACCGAGCGAGGAAGGTGGGCTAGGGTAGTGCCACTGCCTCATCTCCTTCCCAGACTGCCGTGGCCCAATCCAGCGCCTTCCCCTTAAGTAGCGAAATCACCAGCACCATCCTGGCTTGGTCAGATGGATATGCCCTAGGCTGACGCGCCAGATAAAGTGAAACCTGTAGCAGGAAGCCTCTACATTTAGTAGTTTTACCGTCAAAGCACTCCGCTAGGGCGAGGGTTCCCGCAGAAGTGGGTGACAGCCCGGGGACAGGTGGATTGGAGGCACTTGCCACTCCCTGAGGTAGAACCAGAGCGCTGGGCAGATTATGCAGAGTTTGGAACACTTCCTGCATGGCGACGTTCAACTGGGCAAGCTGCTGCTGGTGCTGGTCGAGGCACTGGGAAACTCCTGCTGCATCCATTTTTGTTTGGTGTGTGATTCTGTGACGAATACTGAGTATACGAAGAGGCAGGACGCAGACGCAGGAATTAGCAAGGTCAAGGTTTACTTAAACAATGACAACGACAATAAACAAAGATAGAGTATATGACACGAAGCAAAACAATCACACACAACACAAAACTGAACAGTCCAGGGCTAAATAAGGGTGGTGATGAGATGATGAGGTGCAGGTGCGCTGGAGGTGATTAGGGTGCGTTGGGTTTCCATTCCGGTGTTGCCGAGGTGATGCGCTCAGACTGGTGGCTCAGTAGACCGGCGAATCAGAGCGCCGGAGGGTAGCAACGGGAGGAGACGTGACAGGTTGTATTATTTGATTTACACAACATGCCTACCACTTTGAAGATGCAAAATATTTTTTATTGTGAAACAAACAACAAATAAGACAAAAAAACAGAAAACTTGAGCATGCATAACTATTCACACACCCCCAAAGTCAATACTTTGTAGAGCCACCTTTTGCAGCAATTACAGCTGCAATTCTCTTGGGGTATGTCTCTATAAGCTTGGCACATCTAGCCACTGGGATTTTTTCAGATTCTTCGAGGCAAAACTGCTCCAGCTCCTTCAAGTTGGATGGGTTCCGCTGGTGTACAGCAATCTTTAAGTCATACCACAGATTCTCAATTGGATTGAGGTCTGGGCTTTGACTAGGCCATTCCAAGACATTTAAATGTTTCCCCTTAAACCACTCAAGTGTTGCTTTAGCAGTATGCTTAGGGTCATTGTCCTGCTGGAAGGTGAACCTTCGTCCCAGCCTCAAATCTCTGGAAGACTGAAACAGGTTTCCCTAAAAAATTTCCCTGTATTTAGCTCCATCCATCATTCCTTCAATTCTGACCAGTTTCCCAGTCCCTGCCGATGAAAAACATCCCCACAGCATGATGCTGCCACCACCATGCTTCACTGTGGGGATGGTGTTCTGTGGTGATGAGAGGTGTTGAGTTTGCGCGTTTCTTTAGTCTCATCTAACCAGAGTACCTTCTTCCATATGTTTGGGGAGTCTCCCACATGCCTTTTGGCAAACACCAAACGTGTTTGCTTATTTTTTTCTTTAAGCAATGGCTTTTTTCTGGCCCAGCTCTGTGGAGTGTACGGCTTAAAGTGGTCCTATGGACAGATACTCCAATCACCGCTGTGGAGCTTTGCAGCTCCTTCAGGGTTATCTTTGGTCTCTTTGTTGCCTCTCTGATTAATGCCCTCCTTGCCTGGTCTGTGAGTTTTGGTGGGCGGGCCTCTCTTGGCAGGTTTGTTGTGGTGCCATATTCTTTCCATTTTTTAATAATGGATTTAATGTTGCTTTGTTGGATGTTCAAAGCTTTGGATATGTTTGTATAACCCAACCCTGATCTGTACTTCTCCACAACTTTGTCCCTGACCTGTTTGGAGAGCTCCTTGGTCTTCATGGTGCTGCTTGCTTGGTGGTGCCCCTTGCTTAGTGGTGTTGCAGACTCTGGGGCATTTCAGAACAGGTGTATATATACTGAGATCATGTGACAGATCATGTGACACTTAGATTGCACACAGGTGGACTTTATTTAAGTAATTATGTGACTTCTGAAGGTAATTGGTTGCACCAGATCTTATTTAGGGGCTTCATAACAAAGGGGGTGGATACATATGCACGCACCACCTTTCCGTTATTTATTTTCTTGAATTTTTGAAACAAGTTATTTTTTTCATTTCACTTGACCAATTTGAACTATTTTGTGTATGTCCATTACATGATATCCAAATAAAAATCAATTTACATTACAGGTTGTAATGCAACAAAATAGGAAAAATGCCATGTGGGACAAATACTTTTGCAAGGCACTGTAATAGTCTCTATTTTCTACCACTCCGCCACCCTCTCCGTCCATGGTTTTTCTGATATATGCCTTGCTGAATCAGTCTATTTTCAAGCTTGTTACTCAGGGTAGTCTTGATCTGCTGGAGACTTTGTAGGAATCCTCTTGAGTGCTGGATGCAGGTTGTCATTGTTGAGTGAATTCGAATCAAAACATCAATCAGACTGATTTATCCCAAAATTGTCTAGATCAAAGTAATCTATTCTTTTTCAGTTTACTAAAATCGAACACTTGTTGAAAATACAAATAATTTAAAAAAGCTTAAAACAGTGAATAACCAATACATGTACAGGATGTGCGTACGCCACATGTATTATTAAGATATGTTCATTCATGGTGAACAAGCACTCTTTCCTTGACAAATTGATGTCTATATCTGCCATTTCAATGAACCCAATCATGAATAGATATGAATAACATCACCCTCCAATGTTCCAGACAGTTCCTTCAGACCTTGAGTAATTTCTGTGTGGTGAATAGGCCAGGAGTCTTTTCTGACTGTGTCCTAAAACCGCATTGATGAGTCATAGACTGACCCCTGACCTCAGAGTAATCATCCCCTCCCCATGACATCATAATTCAAATCCAGAGCCCTCAGAGTTCATATATACTTATGCTGTTGTCTTGTCTGAGTTCATATTAGGCAATGTGGCTAATTAGGCAATGTGGAGTGTTAAATCTTATTAAGCTGTGTTCATTCATGATGAACAAAGACATTTTTTCTTGACAGATTAATGTGTACCAGTGGCGGTCGGTGCCGTTTAATATGAGGGAGGACGATAATGTTTTTTATGAGCATGGCCTTATTTCTATTACAGCATATTGGATGACTGTCATTCATATTCCATTCACCTAGCTCAATTTAACATTGATAGGTTTAGGCTACTACATGATAATCACATTTTATAGCCATCATGAGGTTGCTACGACCTAGCCTATGAATGAAAGTTTACAACGTAGGTGCACAGGTCGAGAGAAAAATTGGAGTAATCAAGGTGACAGACAGTGACGCATTTAATACCGCCTTGCACACTTTTGCCTGCATCTACCTGATCTATTAGTTCAACAGTTGCAAACTAGAGTTTCTATTCAACAAATCCAGGTATGTTTATCCCCGTTTCGTTCCCTTTGCTTCCGTTTAAGAAAAGTTTTTCAACAGAATCAGCGGAATGAATAGACCCCTGATCACCGCAAACACAGTTCACTTTCAGAGCAGCCACATACAAACAGCATGATCACTTTGCTCGTTGTATAATATCCTTCTCACATCTATGCGCTCTCTTCCTCTCACCTTTCCCATTTGCTTGTGAACTTCAGTGCACAACACATCAGCTGTCTGTGACCAGGCAAAATAACCTTTCCAAGCCAAACCCTTACACCATAACTGCTACACATAGCCTACATTGTTGTAACCATGTTAGCTATCGTCATAGTCATCATAGTTACTAGAACTAATGCGTTTGTAAACTCGCAACAATCATGCAGCACAGTGTACAGTCAGCAAGCAGTTTAGCAGTTACAATACATTTATAAAACCAAAAGCTTACCTTGACTTGGAATCATCTCAGCTAGCTAACATATCATTCCTCTCTATTTGAACCGGGTGTTTGAGTAGGCTAAAATAGCTACTGTTAGCTGCATTCGCTAACTAAGTAAGTGAAAAAGAAAGTGAAGAAAAATACAACAAAATATAGCTAGCTCTCTCTCTCTCCTTATCTCTTGCTTCTCTTTCGTTGTAGATTTTTTTTTACTGTTCAACTTTTGTTTTTCTCTCACTTTGAGTCAAGTACTCACCACATTTTATGCACTGCAGTGCTAGCTGTAGCTTATGCTTTCACTACTAGAGTCATTCTCTGATCCTTTGATTGGGTGGGCAACATGTCAGTTCATGCTGCAAGAGCTCTGATAGGTTGGAGGACATCCTCCGGAAGTTGTCATAATTACTGTGTAAGTCTATGGAAGAGGGTGAGAACCATGATCCTCCTAGGTTTTGTATTAAAGTCAATGTACCAAGAGGAGGACAGAAAATAGCTGTCCTCTGGCTATACCATGGTGCTACCCCAGAGAGTGCTGTTGAGGCTACTGTAGACCTTTATTGCAAAACAGTGTGTTTTAATCAATTATTTGGTGATGTGAGTATATTTAGTATAGTTTTATCTAAAAAGGATATTTTTATTTTTATGAAATTCCCTGAGAAGGATGGTCCTCCCCTTCCTCCTCTGAGGAGCCTCCACTGATGTGTACATCTGCCATTTAAATTAAACCAATCGTGAATGATCTTCACAATGCGTCCAGTCGTTGAGTCAGTTACGTGTGGTGAGTAGGGCCGGGAGTTTCTTATGACTAAGTGACCTGACCAGGAAAACTCTTGGACTTAGTTATGTCCTAAAACCAGAGACGGATGAGGAAGCAAGACACCCCACTCTCTGTTTTTTTTCTGGTTCAAATAAATTTAAGTGAACTAAGTAGACCCAGCTGCTATTGCATTGGTGTCTATGGGAGATACACCGACCCAGTTAAGTAGACAATTGTTCAATGGTAAATGGCCTGAGTGAACTATCGTCATTTATCCACCCATGATGCAAATACAGAGTTCATATATACTTACTGTATGTTCTGCTGCTGAATTGTTGTCTTGTGTGGAGCAGCTGAGTTCATATCTCCACTCTCAGTATGACGGGAAAACTCTCCCTTCTATTGCTCTCTCTCTGTCTGCCCTGTGAGTTCTGATCTACTTAATCAGCTGTTCTTTAGTAGAATGACTGAACATGGACAATGATTTAATAAACTCTTTTCTTAATCTTTTCCTAATTTTCTTTAACACATTCTTCCTATTTATTTATCTCTCTCATTTTCACCTCTCTCTCCATCAGGTCTAAATGGTCAGAGTCTGGAGACCATGCCCTCCAGTCCAGTCCTGAAAACGTCTAGAGAAATGCTCAGCCTCTCCTGTAAGGTATCTGGATTCACCTTTGCCTACAACATAGTCTGGATAAGACAATCAGCAGAAAAATCCCTGGAATGTATGGGTTATTCTGGATTAGGCCTAGGTTACCATGCTAAAAGGTTTGAAGGACGTATGGAAACCACTAAAGATACTAACAACAGCATGTTGACATTGATGCTGTCTGGTGTGAGAGCAGAGAACTCTGCTGTGTATTACTGTGCAGGAGAGACATAGTGGTGTGAGTGAGTGGAGGATCTGTACAAAAACCCCTCAGAGAATCTAACTGGCAGCAGAGTCAACAGAAGGCAGTAGAGCATCAGTACAGCAGAGTCACATCTACTGAAGCATAATATTCCCCTGAGAGTCAAAATAACTAACATATGAACAACACAACTACATGTACATCAATACAAGACACACATTTCCCTGAGGAGAGGAGTAGAATGGAGAGGGGAATCACATACAGTTGTGCTCATTCATAATAAACAAGGAGCCTTCCCTTTACATACTAAACAAAAATATAGACGCAACATGTGAAGTGTTGGTCCCATGTTTCATGAGTTGAAATAAAAAAATAAACAACATTTTCCATATGCACAAATAGTTTATTTCTCTCAAATGTTAGTTTACATCCCTGTTAGTGAGCATTTCTCCTTTTCCAAGATAATCCATCCACCTGACAGGTGTAGCATATCAAGAAGCTGATTAAATAGCATAATCATTACACAGGTGCACATTGTGCTGGGGACAATTAAAGGCCACTCTAAAATGTGCAGTTTTGTCACACAACACAATGCCACAGATCTCGTGTTTTGAGGGAGAGTGTAATTGGCATGCTGACTGCAGGAAGGTCCACCAGATAATTGAATGTTAATTTCTCTACCATCAGCTGCCTCCAAAGTTGGCAGTACGTCCAACCTGCCTCACAACCACAGACCAAGTGTATGGCGTTATGTGGGCGAGCGGTTTGCTGATGTCAACATTGTGAACAGACTGCCTCATGGTGGCGGTGGGGTTATGGTATGGGCAGTCATAAGCTATGGACAACGAATGCAATTGCATTTTATCTATGGCAGTTTGAATGCACAGAGATACCGTGACGAGGTCCTGAGGCCCATTGTCGTCCTATTAATCCGCCACCATCACCTTATGTTTCAGCATGATAATGCACAGCCCCATGTCGCAAGGATCTGGACACAATTCCTGGAAGCTGAAAATGTCCCAGTTCTTCCATGGCCTGCATACTCACCAGACATGTCACCCGTTGAGCATGTTTTGGATGCTCTGGATCGACGTGTACGACAGCGTGTTCCAGTTCTTGCCAATATCCAGCAACTTCTCACAGCCAATGAAGAGGAGTAGGACAACATTCCACAGGCCACAATCAACAGCCTGATCAACTGTATACGAAGGAGATGTGTCGCGATGCATGAGGCAAATGGTGGTCACACTAGATACTGACTGTTTTTTAAAACCACGCCCCTACATTAAAAAAATATATATCTGTGACCACGACGTACATATCTGTATTCCCAGTCATGTGAAATCCATAGATTAAGGCCTAATGAATTTATTTCAATTGACTGATTTCCTTATATGAACTGTAACTCAGTAAAATCTTTGACATTTTAGCATGTTGCGTTTATATGTTTGTTCATTATAAATTGTCTATTTATGAATGGACATTTTAAATTAACCCAATCATGAACAGTATGTATTTATTTATTTATTTATTCATCCTCCAAACAGTTCCTCCAGTCCTTGAGTCAGTTCCTCATGTCTGATGAGTGGTCAGGCCATGTGATCAGAGAAAGCTGACCCTATGTGAGTTATTAGTTGACCCCTGACCTCATTCATCAGCCCCTCCCCATGACATCATGATGTAAATCCAGATCCCTCAGAGTTCATATATACTTATGTTCTGCTGCTGACTTGTTGTCTTGTTGTCTTGTGTGGAGCAGCTGAGTTCATATCTCCACCCTCAGTATGACAGGAAAACTCTACCTTTTGCTGCTCTCTCTCTGCCTTCCATGTGAGTTCTGCTTGGATTTCAACTGGAATGACTGAACATTGACTTTGTTTATTGTAAACTCTCCCCTCCTGCTTTCCCTTCTAATTTCTGCTTGCCCCGTCTCATCTCTTTCTCTCTGCTGTTCCCTCTTTTCTTTCTCTCTTCATCAGGTTTAAATGGTCAGAGTCTGGAGGCCATTCCCTCCAGTCCAGTCCAAAAACAGCCTGGAGAAACTCTGTCTCTCCTGTAAGGGATCTGGATTCACATTTAGTAGCAATGGAATGCATTGGATAAGACAACCAGCAAGAAAGGCACTGGAATGGATGGGGTATGCTGGAGCAAGTACATTTGCAAAAAGTGTTCAAGGACGAGTAGAAATGACAAGAGATAATTTCAACAGCATGATGTTTCTGAAGCTGTCTGGTGTGAGAGCAGAGGACTCTGCTGTGTATTACTGTGCAAGATATACACAGTGGTGTGAGTGAGTGGAGGATCTGTAGAAAAACCCCTCAGAGAATCTAACTGGCAGCAGAGTCAACAGAGGGCAGTAGAGCATCAGTACAACAGAGTAACATCTACTGAAGTATAATATTCCCCTGAGAGCCAACATAACAGAACTACTTGTACATCAACACTAGGTTCCCTGAGGAGAGATAAAATAAAGAGTCATACAGGCCTACATACTGTAGCTGTGTTCATTCCTGTTAAACAAGATGACTGTCCTTGATAGATTGGTCCTTAATCTGACATTTACACTAAATTAACCACAATGGTGAATGATTTCTATAAATATTTAGAAAATAATCCTCCAAGATTCCCTACAGTTTTACCAAACTCCTTGACCTGAGCAGGAAAAACTCTAGGCCCTGGTTATGGCATGGGGACATAATTTGTCCTGGTCAGGTGACGTTATGTGATCAAGAAAATCTCCCGGCCCTAGTGATGAGTCATAGCTTGATTCTGACCTTAAAGTCATCAGCCCCTCCCCCATGACATCATGATGTAAATCCAGATCCCTCAGAGTTCATATATACTTATGTTCTGCTGCTGACTTCTTGTCTTGTTGTCTTGTGTGGAGCAGCTGAGTTCATATCTCCACCCTCAGTATGACGGGCAAACTCTACCTTCTACTGCTCTCTCTCTGTCTGCCCTGTGAGTTCTGCTTGGTTTGAATCCTTTATCAACTGTTCTTAAGCTGAGCAAAGACTGCAGACAATTTTCCATTGTAACCTTTATCTCTATTGCTCCTTCATGCTTTTCCTCCATATTCCACCCTCTCTCCTTTCTCCTCTCCCCTTCTCTCCATCAGATTTAAATGGTCAGAGTATGGAGTCCATTCCCTCCAGTCCACTCCAGAAAAAGCCAGGTGAAACTCTCAACCTCTCTTGCAGAGGAACTGGGTATACCTTTACAAGCTATGGTATGAACTGGATTCGCCAACCTACAGGGAAACCACTGGAATGGATGGGCTGGATCAACACCAATACTGGAGGAGCAGGCTATGCCAAAACCCTGGAGGGGCGGATTGAACTGACCAAAGACAGCTCAGTGAGCATGACACATCTGAAACTGTCTGGTCTGAAGGCAGAGGACTCTGCGGTGTATTACTGTGCACGTTGGGCACAGTGATGTGAATGTGTGGTGGAGCTGTACAAAAACCCCTCAGACATAGATAGAGACAGGCTGTGGAACATGTAGACACACAACCACAGCACACTGTTGTACTCCCCTGACACACTTCACTAACCCTCATCTGCAAACAGCTGGAGTAAACAACCGTATGCTTTAATATGAGATGTCCTTACCTCAGAAACACTGTTTATGCTTCATGAATAGGGCCTTGAGTTTTTCTTGACAATCTTTTGAGAAAGGTTAGAAAAAGCCAACAATAAACAAGCACAGGTCATGTGTAGGAGTCATCTTTTACAATGACCAGGATTTTACTAACACACCTGACGTAATACACCTAAATAAAATCAGCTGACTATAAGGACAGAGATGCCTTTTCCTATATGCAGACTATTCGTGCATATGGAAAATGTTGTGTATTTTTAGTAAATGTGTTAGGGCATCAGCAGTTTTCCACTTGTTATGTCAGTCACTCAATAAGCCCATGTCAGATACCAGTTGTTTATTGTTAGGTAAGGTCATCTAACCAGCTATCATAACCAAATTACTGACCGTGTACGCAGGGCATGACCTTAGGGTCCCTGATCCCCAAGGGGCCCTCATTGATTTTGTTCGTCATCATATAAACATGTCACGTCATGGCAAAATGTGAGGAATTTAAGAAAATGTGCTTTAAAACTAACACTTTCTCTTCAACCCATGGCAAAATATGTAGAATTGCAGTGGGGGTGGGAACCACCATATCTGGCTTAGGGTCCCCAAAAGGCTAGAGGCGACACTACATAAGGGCCTTGGCTGATGTCAGATCTGTTTGTGTAAGGCTAGTGCAAAAGCCTGCACACCCAGCATATTACATATTGAACTTGTTCACAACGCTTAAACAACAACCTCTGAATTGTAAAAATGCATCTTATTTAATAACAAAGCAACATTTGACAACATACACAAAGTGGGTCATTCTTTTATTATTATTTTAAAGGTAATCGAGGAGAGGTGGCGAGGAGAAGGAACGTGGACGAAAATGTGCTTGTATGAAATGACTCTCTCCACTCGCGCATCAGGCAAATTACTCTTACAGGGGTGGTGATGAAATGTGTAAAGTGATTAAACTAATTTAGCTAGTTGTGCATGATATTTTATACATAAAGGGAGAAGTAGCATATCGTTTTTAAAATGTTTGCATGCTTTTCTCCTTGGAGAAACAACAACCGCTTCAAAGGGGGTGTGGCAAACATCAAAACTCTTCCGTGAAGGACTCAGGTAGGATACACATGACTATCCTCAATTAAAGGTGGCTATCAAGGAGGGGTGGACACTCTTCAGTTTGCCTACTAAGAAATTGACACTCTCCTCAACCACTTATTGGTTTCTGGGTCACGGGTAGCTTCCGAGCCGCCTCTCTCCCAGATACCGGGGAAAATCGAACACCTTCCTTACCGCCACCACAAAATCTTCCAGACTAAGGCAAATGGAGGATTGTTGAGCTCACACCGCAATAGCCAAAGCGAGCGCCCTTCCAGACATCAGCGTTATAAGATGCGCTATCTTTGACCGATCCGAAGGAAACGATGAGGGTTGTAACTCAAAGATGAGGGAGCACTGGGAGAGAAACAGCCGGCATGTTCCAGGATCTCCAGCGAGGTTACTGAACGCCCGGGACGTTTCCGTTGTGGCTTGCTCCAGTAATGAGTTGAGCATATGGTCATGGCGTTCCTCCAAGGTATGGAGTCCCTCTATAAGGTTCTGAAGTAGATCCTTGTGTCTTCCAATGGTGGCTCCTTGCAGGGAGACAGTGTTGTGGAGCTGGTCTGAGTCTGCTGGGTCAGTCATGGCCAGTTCGTCCTATCACGACAGGATATTTACATTTTAGTCATTTAGCAGACGCTCTTATCCAGAGCGACTTACAGTTAGTGAATGCATACATGTTTTGTTTTTTTCATACTGGCCCAGGGACGGCTTGTTCAATAGGGCGATATGGGCGACGCACTGCCAAACGGGAAAAGGAAGGGATTTTTTTTCTAATCAATTATAAAAAAATAAAATAAATTTTTTTTTATTTTTTTTTTTTATAAATTTATAAAAAATTATATCACGGCAACAGCAGTTATCAGTGTTCACGTCTGATCTGCCAGCCACTAAATGTCAAATCAGGCTAAAGTCGTGCTTCAAATGGCCCCGCCCGTTTTTTGGGCGATTTCAGTCAGGTTGAAAATCGCCCAGAAGTCTGTCATAGACTCCCATGTAAAATCTAGTTTTGTCACATTTCAAAGCTTTCAATACATTCTCTATGGGTGTCTGTGGGCTTGCACTTACGCGCTTTCGTCATACATAACGTAACCACGAATGAACGTAACTAAGAAAAGACCAGGTAGCAGCCTCATTCAATTCACTACTACTATCAAAATGGCTAGGCTTCAGTCCAACTCGATTGTGTCTTTGAAAGAAGTTCCTTTTTGTCGGCGAACAAATGAAGATAAATTGGCAACGAAACAATTAGGACCCCCCAGACCAAATTTAATAATTCAACAGGTGTCTACTAAAGGGGGAAGTCCTACACCCGAGGATTTTCCAAAAATTGGTATGAACGGAAAACCTGGCTAGCAGGCTGCGATGTAGCTAATGCAGTTTTTTGCTACCCCTGCTTACTCTTCCACCCTGAAGGCGGCACAGCAGACAGCACCGCTTGGACAGCGACTGGTGTAACCGACATGCACCATCTTTCAGAAAAGATTAAGAAAAATTAGCTGTCAAAGACCCACATATAGCTGTTTGAGATTGTCTGCTTTTGGGAGAGTGAATATTGCCACTCAACTGGATGAGGGATACAGGCTAGCTGTCCGCCGCCACAACGATGAGGTTAGCAACAGCAGAGTCGT